>JAHKKF010536933.1:9657-27392 GCA_019740295.1 Labeo calbasu | reverse complement strand
ATCAAAATAAAGTGTAACCAACAGGATTTGAAATTAAGTGAGCAAAATAAGAAATGTGATAGACTATAGTGTTTAATGTTCAATTTAATTGGGATTTCAATGGGTTACCATTGTGGTGGCTTAGCGTTTAGCATGCTAACATGTGCTATTGTTCACTAACAGTTTATTTACGTCATACTTCACTGATGTTAAAAAAAAAAAAAAAAAAACACTTAATTAAACCGTGTTTGTATTCATTAATTAATTTATGTGAATCCAACACACATATTTTCAGTGTATGGTCTTTATAATAAATACTTTTCTGACTTTGTATGAATGTTTATTTTTTTTTTTATTATTATTTATTTATTTATTTTGTATATATTTGTAAGTGTATATAAAGTGAATGCAGAGAGCTCAGATCTGGTCTTTGGAGACGAGCAATGCATGAGTTCATATTGAGATCTTGGGTTTTGATTACAGATTTTTGTATCTTCAATCTCCAGTCTTTTCTCTAGAGGAGACACATTTTAGATGGCCATTGCATTATTTTCATCAAAGATATATGCGAAGCAGAAGACATAAGAAAATTCTCCATTTGATCTTATTTGGGATATTAAAGAGGTCTCATTTGGGATTTGTCTTTCCTATATGTGGTCTAACTCCTTTCAACATCTTTCAAAGGCATTCAGAGCGGCCAATAGTAACACAGCTGTTTATTTCCCTCATGCTGAAGCGTCAACAAGTATTTAAGCATTGTCTACATGACACTCTTCCAAAGAAAACCATCCGCTTTCAGAATAAAATACTGACGCGTTTCATGGGGATTGGACTAGTAGTGAGACGTCACTCAGCGTTCTTGTTACACACATTACCCAGGAGACGTTACTATGCCACAGTCTGGTTGTTGCTTCAGTAATAGATTTTTTTTTTTTTTTTTTTTGGCAAAGGGCCCCCAGGGGCCTCCACGAGCTGGGAAGGTTAGAAACGGCTGCTCAGGTTTCCCCAGGCCCCAGTGATCTGCTGGGGTCACGGGGTCAAATGCAAAAGTGACAATGTGGATAATTGCCTGCTGAAGATAATGGCCTGTTGATTGAGATCAATTGCTTTCTATGGACAGAGAAGGAAAAACAGCGGACTGAACTCTAGCCTCTTAAGACATCCAGCAATAAGACAATAGATGTCTGGGCTGTGGACAAAGTGCACCATACACAAACACAGAGAGAGAGAGCGAATGAAATGAGCGGGACGAACGGCAGTCAAATCATGTCTCAGTAGAGAAGTGTGTCAAATGTGCTGCTACTTTCTGAATATGGCGTATGCAGATCTGATTCATAGCATGTGTGGCCCAGACCCAGATGTCTTGAGTTTTTCAGACACTGTCTATGTATGGATCAGCATACTATTCTCGCATTAATCTTTGGTGTTCTGATCATAACTTTGATATATCAATTAATTATTAATACATTTGTCATGTTAGTAAAAGTATTTTACTAATATATTATTACAGATACTAATATATTATGATCAATTTTATGTACTTTATTTATCCATCTGTCTGTGCAACACCCAAACCAAATAGAACAACTTAGCAGCTCTCTAGCAACCACATAGCAACACCCTATCAACCATCCAAAGCACCCTAGCAACCCCCTAGCTACCACCCAGAACACCCTAGTGACTACATAGCAACACCCTAGCAAACACCCAGAATAGCTTAGCAACAACTGAGCAACCATCCGGAATACCCTAGTACTGGCTAGCAAGCTCACAGAACACTGTAATGACTGCACAAAAACACCCTAGCAACCATCTAGCAACATCCTATCAAACACCCAGAATACCTTAGCAACAACCTAGCAACTAACTAGAACACTCTAGGAACCACAAAGCAACACCCAACCACCTAGAACACCTTAGCAGCTCCCTAGCAACCATAAAGCAACACCTTATGAACCATCCAAGAACCCTAGCAACACCCTAGCAACTCCATAGCAACCACCCATAACACTCTAGTGATCACAAAGCAACACCCAACCACCTAGAACACCTTAGCAGCTCCCTTGCAATCACAAAGCAACACCCTAGGAATGATCCAAAACACCCTAGCAACCACAAAGCAACACCTAACCACTTAGAACACCTTAGCTACTCCTCAGCAACCGTAAAGCAACACCTTATCAACCATCCAAACACCCTAGCATCTCCATAGCAACCACCCATAACACTCTAGTGTACACAAAGCAACACCTAACCACCTAGAACACCTTAGCAGCTCCTTAGCAACCACACAACAACACCTTATTAACCGTCCAAGCACACTAGGAACTCACTAGAAACCACTCAGAACACCCTAGTGACTGCATATCACCCTAGCAGCCATCCATAACACTCTAGCGACCACAAAGCAACACCCAACCACCTGGAACACCTTAGCAGCTCCCTAGCAACCATCCAAAAACACCCTAGCAACCATCCAGAACACCTTAGTGACCGCATAGCAACACCTTAGCAATCATCCGTAACACTCTAGCAACCACAAAGCAACACTCAAACACCTCGAACACCTTAGCAGCTCCCTAGCAACCACCCAGAACAGCCTAGCAACCACGTCTATCTCTGAGAGACTGCATGGAATTAAAAACGTCAAACTTTGAACTTTGAAAAGTACTTTTAAAATTTTCTGGTCAGGTTTTCTCAAGCTAACATCAAAGTTGGTTTTGACAAACCTTTTTTTTTTTTTGTTGTTTTTTTGTTTAGTTAACCTTAAATGCTTTGCATCCACTACTGGAAAATTCAACTAAAATGTAAGCCCCAGCAGGGTTTAACTGGATGTTTATTTCTGTTTTATTGGTTGCGAAGTAAAATGATCTCACATTTTACCTCAAGATCCCTGTAACAACCCCAGACTGATTACATATCCATTAACGAGAATTCACCTACAAACATCTCACTTCATCAGGTCTCAGCAGACTTTGACCATGAAAAAGCAGTTATAGTTACACTACATGCATTGTTATGTTATGAAATATATGATACACTTTTAAACCTTCACTTCTCTTTCTCTCAAGCTGTGTTTAAATCTGTTTATGTCTCATTAAAGTGAAGTTATCAGGTATTAGCAGATCATTTACATCTGTAGCATTTCAGTGGCATTGAGTATTATTATGGCTTAATTTCTGCCATATTTCTCAAGGTTTTTGAAGGTTGGCGCAGACAGAGCGTGTGTTCACTTGGCTGATACTCTTGACACCCTGAATCAAACGTTCAGATGGGAAACGTGTGCCTGACATGTAAGCACACAATGAGCTCTTTCTTCCACAGCTACTTTACATGCCGGAGGTTCCTCAGGAGCCACACACACACACACACACGCACACACGGGCTAAAGGTTCAAGTGAGAAACCAGAAGCCACGGTTGAGGAATATTATGATTTGCACTCCAGAACACTCATGTATTATTACGTTATGACAATGCATTGCACAGAAAATCATATAAAACCTACTGACATGCAGCTAAACACCTTCAGTGTTTAGGAGGAAACACATCTGTTACTGTGGTGCAAGGCAATATCACCTCAGAATAAAATGCATTTCAAAACCAGTTGCCTGAAAATATAGACTGAACCGAATGCAATCCAGAGATCATGTTGCATGACAACAGGAATAAAATGGAGGCTCGTGCATTATAAGAGGCTTGTCTGACTGTAATGCAGCTTTTACCTGTAGTCATGTCAGATTTTTTTTTTTTTCAAAGATTAATAGAAAGTTCAAAAGAACAGCATTTGAAATAGAAGTCTTTTGGAAGATTGTAAATGTCTTTACTGTCACTTTTGATCAATTGAATGCATTTTTTCTGAATAAAATCATTAAACAATCTGAATGTTATTGACCCCAGGCTTTTGAATGGTAATGTTTAGTACAGATCTGTTTTTCATCTTTCTCAAAACCTGGTTTGCTAATTAATAATTCTTAGCGTCTTTTCTTTCCTTCATCTTGACAGCTTATATCCTGTTTTTCAAGTTCTTATTTTGTTACATTTACTTGAATAATGTTTGCTACTTTTTGCTAATGAATCAAAATCAGCTGATTGTTCACTAAACTACATTTGCACAAACACTCAGAGAACACTTCAGATTTCCAAATATCAGAAATGTGTGTTTACATAATCAGTCAGTTAATTCAGTTGTATCTTTTGTTTATTTAATTGCGAGCCAATCAACTCACAGACCATTTCATTTCTATGCTGTTGTCATTGCTGAACTTTACGACAGTGTTGCAACAGTGCAACAACAGCCAAATGAACTGTGGATTAGATTTACATAGACAACGTGTAAAATCATTTTTAGAATTCATTTTGTATTTTGTTTTAGAAAGGGTTATAAAGAAGGAAACAAGAAACAGGCTGTACGTTACAAAGAGAACAATGGAAACAAACTACAACACAAATATCAAATGTGCAGCAGTCCCCACACTGGAATTACAGTTAACAAAACAAACAGCTAAAGGTTGCATTTAAATCAAATGACATATGAAACTCTTTTTTTGGAGCGGGAGCTTCCTTTGGCTGCGCTCTGATGTGGAGGTGAGTTTGTGTTTGGCTCGGGACGCTCCGTCACTTGTCATCATCAGAGCTCTGCAGGCGGTCAGAAGATAACTGCTTCAAACAAGCACTTGATTACGACTAATGCAGACGCAGCGGGAGGAACTGAGCCATGACTGTAAGTGAGTGTGAGGAGGGGCCCGACTCCAGCTTTGAAGTAAACAAGATGGATATCTGCGCTGTTTACGTTTTAATTTGGTGCCCAATTGTACGAAGATTGGCTACAAATTGAAAAATGAAGATCAGGTGCAGGAGTGTGTGTGTGTGTGTGTGTGTGTGTGTGTGTGTGTGTGTGTGTGTGTGCACGTGTGTGTGTCCGCTTTGATTTCCAACCACCTATTTTGCTGGTTGAAACCGGCACTGATCACACAAACACTCAACCTACCAGTAACCTCAGTCCTTTCAACACTCTCGCCACACGCACACACACACACACACCAGGGCCTTTCCTAAATCAACTACCAAGCCGTGGTTGCCATAAAACACTTTTGACTCATTTTTGTCACGTATGTTAGAGTTATAATGTTTATTGAGCTCTACTGGGGCTGCGCTACTGCCGCACACGACACAAACATCTTGATGTCATTAAGACGTCATTAAAGACACAAACGGACTGTGAGAAACCAAACCCAAATCATTAGTTGAAGCCATCATACTGTGAGTCTATAAAGTCAACATGAAATCAGAATGGACCCTATTTACATTCTTACATTCTCAGTTATCTGGTCTCATTGTGCACAATTCATCAGTGAATGTTATTGTAAAGAAAAAAAAAGTTTATTTGAATGCATTACTTGACCTCTTAAATGATTTTTCCTTCCGCTGATATAATCAAGGTCATGTGGGTGGGAAAATAATATTAACCAATTGGAGACATTTAACGATCCAGTCAAGTCCTGTTGGATACAGTATACATGTCACATTATACAGATTAAATACTGTTAACAGCTGCAGTTTCTTGTTGTCTTTAGCCCTATAAATCCTACTGTTTCATATTTGATACATGAATTTCTAAAGCCTCTAATGAGGCCTGATTAAAACTTTGCTGTCTCTTAAGTAAACGTAAGAATAACTGAAGTAATATTTCCAGATGAACACTTACTGGACTAAAGCATCTTGGCTTTACTTGATTCTCCATGAATCATTTTGTAGAAAAATCAGTGATCATCAGGATCTTTTGAGGAACGTTTGTTTCCAGCTTTAGAGCAATGATTTTCCCAAGCCTCCCAAACATCTCACACCTTTTGAGGAACGTTTATCTGTTCATCTCTCAATCATCATTGGATCGCATTGCATTATATGTTTGGATCATGTCAATCTCATCTTACTAAGACATATTATTACAGAGATACAGAGTGGCTGACTAATGCTTTTTTTTTTTAATCACGTCACGTCAGAATCTGATATACTTACAGTTTGAGTCTCTGGATAAAATTATGCACATATATGCATTTCCTAAAAGTGTTTTATTAGTAAGAATGTAGAAATCTGCATGTCCTGGAGTATCTGATTGACTGATTGATCAGATTGCATTATCTCTCAGTGATCATTAATGTTTATCAGTGATCGGCCACCCACTCAGACTCTCACAAACACAGGAGGACGAGTTTCAGCTGTGAGTAAAACTACAGCTCACATTCAGCCTCATTACCTTCCTGCTGTCACTCACAAACCATTGACCCCAGTCCTTTCCCACAGAGTTCACACACACACACACACACACATAAACACACACTCACATTTCAGTACTTAGAAAACATATGTACTTAGAAAACTCTAATGCCTATATGTTCACAGACGTCAACAATAAAAGCACACCGTTAAAAATAAATGTCTGCATTCATTTCTCAACTGCTGATCTGAGATTTCACTGTCAAAAATGATGATCAGATTTAGTGTCTTATTAACTTACCTAGAAATGATAACTATAGCTATATGTAATTACATATGCACCACTGTTGGAGAATCTACTCTGAAACTTTTTGCCAAACTACAAGCTTTCCATATTGAAGTTGAAATATAATAAATATGGTAGATTTAACTAATAAAGAGATGAGTGCATAATTACTACTACTACTACTAATTGCTAAAATGAAACTTTCAACACTGCTTAAAGACAGAAAATAAATATTTCAGATGTGTTTGATTGTTACAACATCTCGAATTATGCTATATGCGTAATATAACAATAGCGATGCAGTCATTTGTGAAAAACTGAAAAAAATGAAAAACTACATTGTTTTTAAAACATAAGAGACAGTTAGTAGCATGACTGTTTTTAGTTTTTGTGTAGGAGAAAACAAAAACAAAAACAAAAACCTTCATATTGACATAATTACAGTACTGTAGATGATGAGCTCCACTTAATCACAGCACTGCAAAAGCACAGTAACAGTGCCTGCAAAACAACAACAACAACAACAAACAACAACAACAAAAAACCTTTAAAAACACTAATGTATCTTGTTAATGTAATATAATAATGTAATAACTAAAGTTACAGCTTTTAAAACTCAAGAATGGCCATGTTTGTCATGTTTTATCCATCAGGAGAGCTGTGATAACAGTTTTGTTCTGCTGTTTTTGTGGAACCAGCTCTGCTGTTTCAGATAAGCAGATCATAAACACAGTCTGTGTGATTCACAGTAACCTGTGAAAACACAAATCCAGCTCACAAACACGCGGTATACATACACCGTGTTCTGCCTCGCCGCGTCTCTCATCTGCTCTGCTCTGCTGTTGTTTTGAATCTCACACTATCTGTCCTGTCAGCAGGTGGGTGTTCACGAATATCAGCCTCTTCCTGGATCTGCTTGTTTTGTGTCTTATCACACCTGTTCACAACCTCCCCTCCCTCTGATGTTTGGGAAAAAAGAGTCTTTGTGAAAATCTCACCGTAATAAATATGTATAATTGCACTATAATTGTTTGAATGTATAAACCTTCTGCATATACAGTAGTCAACATATGAAGTGGATCAAAACCTTTCATCAAAGCTGTCCTAAAACCAAAACAATACCTGCTCTTGTCTTGTGGACAACTTTGATCCACTTCAAAAGTTGATTACTATATATACTGCATATAATTTTATTATATTATATATTACATTTTAAATGCTAAACTGATACATAAAAAAATCCAATTAAGTGCTAAAATAAATTTTAAATAATAAAATATTATTAAAACAGCATGTCTGTTTATATAAGTTGATTGCTAACAGTGTATATTAGCAAATATAAACACTTTTAAAGGGATACTTCTCCCAAAAATGAAAATTTGCTGAAAATGTTCTCACCCACAATTCAGGATGTAGATGAGTTTGTTTTTTCATCAGATTAGTAGAAATGTTTAATTCCATCACTTGCTCACCAATGAATCCTCTGCAGTGAATGGGTGCCGTCAGAATGAGAGTTCAAACAGCTGATTACAAAATCACAATAATCCATAATAACACCGTAATAAATGACAAAAGTCCATCTCCTGTTGCCTCTCACATCAAAATCTAGCTACGTATTTGTTTAGAGTTGTTTTGAACTGTTTTGGCTTGTAAACAGTGTCGTGTACAGACTTATTGCACTTTTTCACTGGAGGAAGCTTTAGTTAAGAAACATCTTAATGATGGATTTGTGTCATATCTTGTCTTTTCAAGTTGTTAACTGATGGACTGGAGTGGTGTGGATTACTTGTGGATTATTGTGACATTTTTATCAGCTGTTTGGACTCTCATTCTGACGGCACCCATGTACTGCAGAGGATCTATTGTTGAACAAATGATGCAAGTTCATTACTTAAGTTTTTCTCTTGGGTTTTATGGAGCCAATGCTCTAGCACTGAAATGGGATTACATGTTCATTGAATCACTGATTGTGTGCACTGATCTTCAAAATGCAAAACGTGATGTTCTCTTGCCTGTTATCTTTCTGACTGTCTGTGTCTCATGCTCTTGTGGAGGTGTGTTCCTCCATGAATGTCATGTGCGTCTCCATGACTTCTGTGTGTGTTTGATACTGGCATTGCTCTCAGCAGAGGTCAGCTCCTGTGGCTCTTTGAAGCCTGTGAACTGCATGTGTAGTGGAAGTGTAGGAAACAGGTGCTGCTCAATTCCAGCTGTTCTGCCTCTATTTGATGTCCTTTATAAAAGACAGATGCAAAACGCAGAGCAGACAGACAGATACAGAGCGTTAAACTGCTACAAACAAACACTGGTGATTCAGGCTTAATCTGACAGTGATTGTCTGACTGTGAATTAATGGAAGACAGTATATGCAAGCCATTTACATTCATAAAAAAAAATAAAAAAACAATAATAAACAACAAAACAAGCAAGCAAACAAACAACAACAAAAGTTTATTTAGTTATTGTTAAAGTGTGCATCTTGTCATTGGTTAAGAAAGAAAATTATATTTATACCTTTTCACACATTTTTGCTTTCTATTCACCTGAATGAACACATAAAGAGCCCATCATTTGCATGACAAGTTGCATTTTCTTTCTTTTTGTTGTTATATTGCCTTTTGAAATAGGACATAATAAAGACCATTTAAAAAAGAAAAAGTTAGTTACTTAGTTATATATACACACACACAAAATAAAATAAAATAATAATAATAATAGGAAAATGAATGAATGAATGAATGAATTAAATAATTAATTAATGCATTCACAACCATGATGATTTGCTACTAGTCAGAGTACTAGTGAACAATTACTATACTCTACACAACTGGTGTGTATTTTTTCACAGAAGAGAAAGTCTGTAATTGAAAATGTGTATAAGAACTACAAGTTTACTGAAGTCCAATTTTAGTAATATTCTAACATATAGATGAGCTCAAACCTTATAGACATGACTAAAAGCCACAAAACTTCAATTAATATTCATAATTTATTTTTTTTTATATTTTTGCTATCATACAGCACATTGGTCAACTTTGCGTTGTTTTAATTGTGCTCTATATATAAAACAAACAAACAAACAAACAATTACTCTTGGCTTAACATTTAATTGCAACATTTTGGTAAAAATCATTAGAAAGTAGAAGAGATCAAATCAAGCTTAATTATTCCCATTTACAAAACATACAGAGACAAGCACGCACACATGCACACAGACGGACTCATCCATCTGAACAGAGGTGACTTTCTCAGGCAGGACTGCCATGTTTGCAGCCACCTCCCTACAGCCATGTAGATGCCATAAAAATAAATGGCCCCTGACGATGTGTTAATCCACTCTTACAAAGCGTCTCAGGTCTGAATTAAGTTGTCATTTTTTATTGCTACCCTGACACCTGTTTATAATAGGGGGCCCTTGGTGACTTATGCCCATGTTATTACAGCCTGCGGTGGGAACGTGTGCTGATGAACAAAGAGAGTACTGATCTGAGATCAGAGATGCATGATTACGTGCAGGGACGCAGTCTAAAGAGAGCAGATTTCAGAACAGCGGGAAAAAGAAAGAAATGAAAAAAAAAAAAAAAAATCCAGATAAACTTAACCACACTATCTTCCAAACAAGCTAAAGACACAAACTAAAAACATCTTATATAATTTCTTGTGTTTTTTTTTTGTTTTTTTTTGTGAACTTGTAACAAAATATTGACACAAATAAAATATGTAAATGCATTTTTTTTTTGGTCAATTTAGCTGAATATTGACAGTCAACAGAATCTCAGTCAAAGACAGACATCTCAATTATGTTATATAATTCTATGAATTATATATAGGCCTGTCTCTTTAATTAAAGGGATGTCAAAATAGCTATTGAATATGAATGTTCGAAATAAGTATGATTGTGATCACAAATTCATATGTTTGATTAAATGGTCAACATTACATATACAGTAAGATTGTAGCTATTAAAATGTGTTGAGCTCTATGGTCAAGAGTAAAATTAAAGGTACATCTTAGCATACATTTTGTCAGTATGTGTGTTGAATACGACTCAAACCCATGCCCTTGGTGTTGCAAGCAGTGTCCTACCTGGTGGGCAACAGTAAAATAAAAATCTGTAATAAACAAGTACAATTCTATTACAGTACCCTTACCAAAAAGTAGTATAATTCGACTTTATTTTATGAAGTATACTTAAGTAAAGTTCATGTATATTTTTAAGTATACTTTAGGTAGTAAGTATACAAATATTAGTGTACTACTAGTATACTCATAAGTGTACTATTTCAATACTCCTTGGGACTAAATTGGCCCACTTTCTAAAAGTATTTTTAAGTATAGTTTAAGTATAACAGTAGAAAACATTGAGTACACAACTAGTTTACATCTATCTTTTCAGTTTCTACTGCAAGTATACTAAAAGTAAACTTATAGGCATACTGATAGTTTACTAATTAAATACTTTTTATGCGTTTTTAGTACACTTTGAAGTATAGTCTCAGTAAACTACTAGTTTAGCAGTTTTATACTGCAAGTATACTCATAAGTGAACTTTACATTATACTTTAAGTATATTACTATGTCCCTATCTAGGTATTAATTGTATATATTATTGTTATATGAATATCTAAACATACAAAACATCAAAAGAAAGAACAGGGTATCTGCTTGTAAAAAAAACAAAAACAAAAAAAAAACATTTTATTCTAGCTCCATGCATTCTTTTTAATAAACACTTGAATGTTGCATAAATAAAATAATAAATAAACATCATTTTAAACAAAAAGCTGAAAGAAAAGACTATTTATGATAATCAAAATGCAGATGGAGTTGTTCAACACCCCAAAGCTTGACAGTCATTACTTCTTCATGGGTCAACATTTTACTCCATAATGTTACATACTTATGGTTATGATGTTGTTTTATTTCTGACAATTGTGTTAGATTACATGTGGAAGCATTTGTTGTTTCGGTTTCTTCTTCACTTGTGTTTTGGAAATTCTGTACAGAAAATGCGCAATAGCGCCCCAGCGTATAACAATGAAAACACTGATTCTCAGAGCACTGAGAATACTTAGACTAAGCATAATTTTCTACGCATAAATCAAGTATATTTAAATGTCATTTTAAGTATATTTCTGAAAAGTAAATATAATGTGCATGTAAGAGAAGTACATAAAAAGTACACTGAAAGTATACTTTCCTATTTTTAGTTTAAAAGAAGTCTACTAATAGCACACTTGCATAAACTTCTTTTTCGTAAAGGCATGTCGCTTCCACTGTCCATTGTAAGGCTGTGTAGGCTGCACACAGACTTTGCGTGAACTTATAGAAGATATAGGAGTAAAAATGACAGCTAAGGTAATCAACAGCTGTCCAGATGCAGCACATTAACATTCAGTTGCAAATAACCTGAAACGTTCCTTTAACACCATCTTGCAAAGTTATAAACACATCTATCGTGCGTATCAGATGAAGGGAATTCAGCTATTTCACAAGCTTACTGAATTGGTTATTTACACTTACACACGATCTTGTGATGCCTTCAGTGTGTGTTCTTCACATTCTGGCTAGAACACGTAAACAACTCACGGCTCAGAAAGAGTCGGTGCGATTTATCCGAACCCCGGTGAGATTTGATCGTCTTTAGCTGCACGAGGATCATCATAATTAGCATGGCGCAATAGACTGAGCTTTGTCGCTGGATGTGGCAGACTAAACTGTGGAAATACAGCATGCTCGACCAAGATTTGAGCCAAGATGTCTGCTGCATTTACAAAAACATATTGATTAGACTGATGGTAATCTAGCAGACATCTGTACTTCCTCAGCTTTCCACCAGCGGTGCATGTTGAGCAGACCCCATGCGCCGGCCCGCCAAAGTTTCTGCTTTCAGTCAAAAAGCAAGTCAGGAGATTCCATTAACAGTAACTAATCAGATCACGTCTAAGTTCCCGTCTAACGCCGTTTGATCTCGCATTCATACGATTCCCCCGACTTCCTCCCATTGGACGAAGCAATACGTTCGCGCACAAAAACAACTCCAGAATGAAACGGTCTGAACGGTACGACTGGCGTCTGGAACGGAACAGCCGCACCAGCGGGAGGCCTCTCGCAGACTCTAGCATGCATACTTTATTCTGTAACTGAGCTATTGAAATGAGCTTTTTGAGGGGATGTGGGAACCAAGATAGCGGAGGCAGCGTGAAAAAAATATCATGTTTTTTAAAAAGAAGGAAGCAACGCTTTCAATGACCTGACTGTTACCTTAGCGACACCACTCCGCTTTCTTCTTCCTGGTACCATCTAAATGCAGCGTCGTCCCAGGAACTAGCCGTCCACTCATTTCCTGTCTGCCGCCTGTTTGAATTACGCCCGCTGTACTCCCTCCTCTTCTCTTCTCTCCTCTCTTGCTCTCTTCTATTCCTTTCTGCTCAACTTCCTTGGAAGGGAAAAATAATGTTCAGATTGTTGATGGATGCCGCCTTGCGACTCGGGCCTTTTCCAGCGTTGAAAGACTTCATGCCCCGACTCAAACTGTGCTTTGTTCATGTAGTTTGGACGTATGCGCAATCACAGAAAAACAATTCAAAAACTCTCAAACAACTATGGGAGTTTTGAAGTCATCATCTGATTGGTTGAATTCTACAGGATTTCCGGGAGATGTTTTTGTCCAGCCTGGTCTCATTGTTTATCTGTAGGAATTAGTACGTAACGCTTAGAAGCTCAAAACGTACATTTTTGCACATTTTTATTGATGCTGAAACATACAATTTGGACGTATTTCAGTGTTTAAAACATAAAAATTGCTACGCACTTTTTTGCTAAATATTTTATATCATTACGATATTTCTATCAATGCATTATTATTATTATTATCATTTTATTGATAAGTGATTTCTATTTTTAGACCCCTTAACCCACCCCCAAACCCTAAACGTACCCATTTTATAGTGAATATAAAAATACAGAAGATGTAATTGTCCAAAATATACAGGCAAATGACCATTTTAATAACACTATAGCATTAAAAAGTTATTTCTTTAAAGTCGCTAATCCCAGTCCTCCCTCTAATTATTTCTGTACAGTATAAAGAAAAACAAGACAGACAAGTGCAATCAAAAGTAATCCAAATGACAATGCGTTGCAGCCGTGGTGGAATACAATAGTTTGTATGATGTGCAGAGCAGAATTTATAAAGGGTAAGTTCACCCACAAATGAAAATTAGCCCATTATTTACTCACCCTCAAGGCATCCTAGTTGTATATGACTTCCTCCTTTAGCCGAATCCAATGAGAGTTATATTAAAAATTGTTTTGGCTCCTCAAAGCTTTAGAATGGCATGGGCGGGTATTTCTTTTCAACAGTCCAAAACAAGTCAAATAAAGCGCATTCATCCATAATAAAAAGTGTTTCACACGACTCCAGGGGGGTGAATAAAGGCCTCCTGTAGTGAATCAATGCATTTTTGTAAGAAAAATATCCATATTTAAAACATAGTAATCACTTTTCTTTAGCCTGCGCTAACTGTTGCACACGGAAGCCATTCCGGGCGAATGACGTTGAAAGTATGTGTAGCGCATACGCCTGTGAGTCTAGCGAAAATCAACATTTGTTTACAGGAGCAAGGGAAGCAAAATTTCCTTACTTTAGCAAAGCCAAGCCAAGTCTCCTCTTGGCATATAACGAAATCCTCCAACATTTTTGTTTACAAATCCTCATTTTGTACTTGTAGTTCATGACTGTTGTTTTGTTTTGCTCTCTCCACTACACGTTCATGTTCATCACTTCTCATCAGTGTATGCGCAACACAGACGTCCTACGTCATCTGCCCGGACCGGCAAAGTAAATATTACATGAAAACTAATGATTAAACAATTGCAGAAATGCTATTTATTTGAAGGGTTTAACGTGTAGTCTTGTTCAACATTATGTATTCTTTGAAACGAGTTGGCAGCATAAATCACACAGAACCAAACTAAATGTTATCATTTCATAGAAGTCGAAGAGAACAAAATCGTCACTTCCTGATAAACGAATGAATTACTTGCCCCTAAGAGCAACCAGACGAAACACAATAAATGTGATCATTTTTTTCGGAGGTGGATGTCTGCTGTTTAGGAACACAGTAGTGTAAGACAGTTCTGGGAGGCAATTATACAGAAATGCTTTGACGACAGACTTTGCTTAGGCATTTCAGAATGACCATAGCAACATTTCAGATGCTGTGGATCGAGATCGGTCCGCTGGTTAGATGGGTTTTGCCGTCCCATAGTGCAAAGCCACACGACTTTTTCTATGCTTATATTGGAATTTATTTGGCAAATGCATTTCCATCTCCCATTATTCATGTTAACCCTTTTTCGCAAGTCAAAAGCCAACTCACGCGAGCGTAAAAACTTTTTTGCAAATTAAGGGATTTTTTATTCGAAATGTGTCATTTCCATCACTCGTTTCTGATGTGATACTTCTAAAAGCGCATAAAAACAGGGTAATGGAAACATCTTAGACACTCCTTGGCCAATGAAAGCTGCGATGGAGTCCAGACCTTCTGCTGTCAGTCTGAAGTTCTGGCTACGCAAGACTAGCATGATCTAGCAGTGGTGTCCAATCTTGATCCTGGAGGGCCAACTTGTCTCAAAAAGAGACAGGTGTGTTTTAATTGGGGTTGGAACTAAACTCACTAAACAGTGAGTAGCCCTCCAGCAGCAGAACCCTAACCTAGCGGTAGATACTGGCACTGGATAATAAACTAACAAGCTTCTATAATGATCGTCACCTAAGCTCCTGTCCTCCAGCGGAGTTGACAGAAAGCAGAGAACTTGAGCCAGCATCTGGCACAAACGCTACAGTGAATCCACACAACCTTTCTGGACTCTGCCTGTGCAAACTGACACCTTACAATGTTGAAAAGTGAACGAGCTAAACTGCAGTGGGGCCGTTTTCCATGGTTCACGGGGCACTAGCACTCTCCTGCTGAATGCCAGAGCTCAGTCCAGCTGGGTGCTCCTGGGGATCTGCATTACAACAACATGTTCTGGTCCTGAGGCACATGGACACCCTTATTATCTTAATGGGGCCTTTCATAGACAACTCAGGCCTGGATGATCCAGGTGCCTGCTGGTGTTTACACTCTTGTTTCTAAGTTTTAAGTAGGGTAGAGAGGGAAAAAGATGTAAAACCTCGACCAAACCCAAATGCAAAGTGGCTACCTCTGTGGGGAAGATTGTTTTTTAATAAGAACAGGAATTGTAAGCATTTTAATGATTATGATTCTATGTTAAACTACACTTTGTCTTATGAAAAACCTGTCAGTAATTACACAGACTCAAGTAGAAGGCAAATAAACAAATGACTCATTGGTCTTTTGCTTGATTCATTTAAAAGGTCTGGTTCTTGAAAGCCATTCCTTTGCAGATCAGACTACACAGGTCACGCTATTCTGTATGATTGCTATTGTGTGCAAGATGTGTTTACAATTTATTCTCTTAGTTCATGGTGCACAGTCTTTCTTTCTCACCAAATGCAATTCACACTGCATGCACAGCCAAAACATCTTTGCATCTGTGTGCACCGCCACCTGCGAAAAGATGAATAAAGAGTACTAATACCATTAAATAGCAGTATGTGAGAGTATTTTGCTGTTCCAACTATTGGCAGAAGTATGCAGCCGTTCCCAAAATGTTAACGGAATCAACGTCACAAAAATCATTCAGTTCCAGTACTTTATAAAATACACTTTTTTTTTCTTCTCAATTCCCAACCCTACTCTTCAATCAAACATGCCTTCAAAGGCTTCAAGATAAATGTTGTCTCTTTACTGGACGATCACATTCTCTTTTCTTCCCAATTTTTTTTTGATAACTAAAAGTGCAAGTGTTCCTCTACAGACTGCAGTTCCAAAACTCCCACAAAGACCATTAAGAATGAATTTATTATGGTCGTTTCGATTTCGCTGCATGTTCCAGAGAAATAGTGGAATTATAAAAATGGAGTGCTATTTTTCTCTCCTCCAGTATGCGTGAAAGTGGAGCCACAGTCTAGCGGGTGTTTTACATGTCCCTGACTGTGTGAGGGAGGTTTTGCTTCAGTAAGCCCTTTTTCTGCGTGTCTGGCCAGCACATTAAGTCAGAGTACTGAATACTCCCAATAATTTGTGTTAAAATTCTCACTGTGTGTGTGCATGAGACTCCACAAATTTAGTGTCTCTTGCCATTAGAAGTAATGAACCCAAACTAGGCTATTTTACCCAATTAATCATTCCTCTCTGGCTCAAGTGCAGCCCTATTTACCCCTTTTTGCTTTCATGGTCTGTATAAATTACGCTGTTCTCTCTATTTGTCACAGAAGTATTTGAGGGTTCATCAGAATGTAATTTTGAAGAATACATGTTTCTTTTCCCATTTTGCGTACTTGTCTGGGACTCGGTAGACGGGGTTAAAGAGGGTTATGCCGAGTGTACGGTGTGTGTGTGTGTGTTTGTACTGTCTGAGAGACTTGGCTGGCTGTGTGAAGGGTGAGGGGGCCAATGAAAAAGCCTGTGTGTGTGTGTTTGGCCGGGTGAAGCAGGACTGCTATAGCCTCTAGTGCAACCCAAATGGATCTTTCCTCTGCGGGCCAGAGTCAGACTCATCTCAGTGGGACCGTGCTCCACTCCGTCTGCCTCCCCATCCAGAAAAACAGTCCAGTTGTCAGGCTGCAGATATGCGGTTTTCCGTCCCAGCATACATCACTTTCTCTCCCAGACAGGCCAAGTCTCAACCCCCCTGAACTTTTTCCCCCTTTAGCTAAACGGACACTGTTTCCCTTTGCTGCAGCTGGACACAAGAGGGGGCATGAGGTTTGCACACAGCTCAAGTGGATGTGGCCGGCAGGCCATGATGAAACTGATGTCATGCCACTTTAACCAAGACAAACAGCCTCTTTAGATACAAAAATGCTTCTTCTTGGAACAGCTCTGAGACTGTTTTTTTCTTGACAGAAAAGAGATGAAATTAGGGGGAGGTATAATAGAGGTGATAGATGCTAATCGCTAGGCCATGGCCATGGCTCTAGCTGGAATTTTAATCATTATTTTGTAGGGTGGAGGTCAAGTCATACTTACTCAGATCTGACAGAGGGCAGGCTCAAAAAAAAAAAAAAAAAGAGGACAACTCTTGAAGTTGTTTGTGAACGTTCTGGAGATCTTTTACCACCTTGAAGAGCTGAAGCAGGTGTTCAGTGAATGCAAACAGGAGCATTTGTGTAAAGACAGTATT
>JAHKKF010536932.1:0-12665 GCA_019740295.1 Labeo calbasu | reverse complement strand
TTAAAGGAGAACTCCATTTCCAGAACAACAATTTACAAATAATTTACTCACCCCCTTGTCATCCAAGATGTTCATGTCTTTCTGTCTTCAGTCGTGAAAAAAATACGGTTTTTGAGGAAAGCATTTCAGGATTTTTCTCCATATAATGGACTTCAGTGGTGCCTCGATTTTGGACTTCCAAAATGTAGTTTAATGCAGCTTCAAAGGGCTCTAAATGATCCCAGCCGAGGAAGAAGGGTCTTGTCTAGCGAAACGATCAGTCTTTTTTTTTTTGAAAAATAAAAATTTGTATACTTTTTAAGCACAAAAGCTTGTGTAGCACAGGCTCTGGGTCGTAATGGGTCGTATTAGTAATAGGTCATTCTTGAAAGATTCTTTCATTTTGAACGACTCTTCAGTGTGACTCGGGAAGAACGAATCATCTCAGGGAGTGATGCATTCAGAGTGTGCAACATCCTATTAGGTTCTGTACTGGAATTAGTTCACCTGTTTCGGGTTTTTCAAGTCGTTTGTTTATCTTATGGGGCTGTCACGTGATGAATGAACGACTCAAACCCGAAAACTTGTCAGATAAGAAGTGAGGTGAGCTGATCATAAGACAGCATTTACAAACTTACTTGCACTTTCTAACGTGTTCGCTTTGTAAACACTGGGTCTGTAGTTCCGCCTACGTTCCGTGTGACCATTCAACACGATTCAATAGTACGTAGCATCGTGAACGTGCATCCCAGAGCCTGTGCTACACAAGCTTTTGTGCTTGAAAAGTATAAAAAATGTTATTTTCCGAAAAAAGTGACCGATCGTTTCGCTAGATAAGACCCTTCTTCCTCGGCTGGGATCATTTAGAGCCCTTTGAAGCTGCATTTAAACTACATTTTGGAAGTTGAATGAAGTCTATTATATGGAGAAAAATCCTCAAATGCTTTCCTTAAAAACCATAATTTCTTCACGACTGAAGACAGAAAGACATGAACATCTTGGATGACAAGGGGGTGAGTAAATTATTTGTGAAATGTTGTTCTGGAAGTGGAGTTCTCCTTTAACACAAATTGCAAGACTACATGACTCCAACTAGTGGCTCACAGACTGAACTACTGTGTATCTCTATCCTTACACAAATGAAAACATTAGATGTATCAAATGCTATAATTTACTCACAACCTCCAAAATTCCCACATTAAATGCTTAGTGCATCCTTACTGGTGATGATTTGTTTCATAGGGCTCCAGAGGCTTTCCAGGACTACCAGGTCATCCTGGGATGAAAGGTGAAAAGGTGGGTTAGATTAGGACTGTATGATTTCATTCTTTGCACTGATCACTATTTACTTTTATTAGGATATGTCATTATAATATGTACAAACCAAGTGTATTTTCGTGTAATGTATTAACATTGCTTTGAGGACAGTTTCACACACAGTGTAAAACTGATGAATCCCATCCCCATTTTAGGGTCACTCAGGTCTACAGGGAGGGAAAGGAGAATCAGGTGCTGTGGGGTCAAAGGTCAGAAGTCATAGCAAATTCACATTAAAGTTTTCTTAAACTTGTGTCCCTGTGGTTTGATTGTCTTAGTAAATGCCACTTTCTTTTCATTATCAAAGGGAGAATCAGGATCTCCTGGAGGCATGGGACTTGTGGGTGCACCGGTATGGTAGACTTTGTGCTTGCAATTCTGATTGTGATGTTTCATTTAAATGGATCTTTATTAGATTTTACTAAACTACACTAATATTGTACTTTAAAGGGCCCCATTGGTATGCCTGGTGAAAGAGGACGCATTGGTCCAACAGGGCCTGTGGTAAGTGATTAATGTTCAGCAAATTTGATTTGCTGGTGTTATATTAAAACTGTTTCATCAGTAAATCAAACTGTTTTCTGTTTGCAGGGAAAACGTGGTCTTTCAGGAAATGTGGGAAAACCAGGTCCATTGGTATGTGAATGACAGTAACCTCTCTATTAGTTCTCATTTATCTACTTAGATCACACCATCTACATATTTACTTCTGACAAAATACCTTAAAAGTCAAACTACCATTTAAAGGTTTGGTGTTATTTCAGTTTTTGTAATGCTTTTAAAAAAACATCTCTTATGTTCGCCAATTATGCATTGATTAAATGCCTAAAAATAGCAATATTGTGCTGCTTAATATTTCTGTTGAAACCCTAATGCATGTTTTTTAGGATTCTTTGATGAATAGGAAGTTCAAAAGAACAGCGTTTACTGAAAATAATAGAAATCTTAGTAACATTATAAGGGTCTTTAATTGTGACTTCTGGTCAATTTAATGCACCCTGGCTAAATGAAGAGTTAGTTTTAAAATTAAATAAAAAAATGACCCCAAAGTTTTGATGGGTACTGTATATCTGCAATTATCTTCAAATATGTGGATTATGTTGTGTTTTATTAATAAGGACTGATATGTTATCTAACCTGACACTTATGTCATTTAAAGGGTCCCATGGGAATTATTGGAACCCCAGGATTTCCTGGTGGCCCAGGCATGAAGGTATGTCTGATTCACGATTACGTGTTCTCCAAACTTTTTGATACGTTAATAAAGTTTTTATTTAGGATTTTTATGTAGAATTTATAGCAAGTACAAAGATTGAGGAATGAAACATATTCTTTCGTAAACATTGTGCAGGGTGAAGCAGGAGCCACAGGCCCACGAGGTACCAGTGGACCCCAAGGCCCAAGGGGTGAACCAGGCCGGCAAGGTTCATCAGGACCACAGGGCAACCAGGTGCAGTCTCACCTACCCTGCCCTTTAAAATGCTATGTTTTAATGATTTGTGTTTTGAATGATCTCTATAATGTTGATGCTATTTTTAGGGACCAGCAGGAACAGATGGCACTCCTGGACTTAAAGGGCCAGCAGTAAGTTTCTAAAACACTCATCAAAGAATGCAACTTAACATACTGCTTATTACTTCGATTTACTTATTCAAATTCAGAAAAAGGCAGAATTGCCATTGTTGCTTATTCTTCGGCTTATGGATTTGGAGAAACCCCAACTTCCTTCTTAATTTATTCATTGTAGGGTATCCCAGGTGTGCAGGGCCCTGTTGGACTGATTGGACAGCCTGGCCCACCTGGCCCTCAAGGATCAACTGGACTTCCAGGAGCCAAGGGCCAACTGGTAATGACAGTGCAAATTTGAATATTATAACCATAGTGGAAATCACTTTTTTTTCTGTGTGTATATTTGACATGATGATACATTGATCAAACATACTATGCAAATTCATACATTTCATGTATCTCTTAGGGCGATTTAGGTTCTCCTGGGTTTAAAGGAGAACCTGGTGCTAAAGGAGAACCTGTAAGTATTTACAACATTTAGGTGTCTAAAAATAACTTTCTCATAATTGTTAGAGAGAAATACTGCTATCAGCACATTCATCCAATGATGAAATTGTATATCTTTTGTTGTAGGGCACACCTGGAGTTCAAGGAGAAATGGGGCCTATGGGAGAAGAAGGAAAGCGAGGCCCAAGAGGAGACACAGGGGCTCTTGGAGCCCCAGGCCCAGCTGGAGAAAGAGTGAGTGCCATTACATTATTGTGAACAACTAACTATTGCTACCTCTTTACATGTTTGTTCTGTACAATAATATTTAATGTTTTATATTTTTCAAGGGAGCTCCAGGCAACCGTGGGTTCCCAGGAGCTGATGGTTTGCCAGGGCAAAAGGTTAGAAACATACTAAATAGTAATCAGTAAGGTTTTAGAGGCCCCTAACATTGCCAGGAACACCCCAGCATATCTATTGTCAAAGAACACTTCTAAAACATTTATTAATCTTAGTTAATCTTAACATTTACTACATTTTAAAACTGAGTTGTATCTGTTAAGTTGTATAATGTTAACATTAGTTAACACACTCTGAACTAACATGCACATTTTAATAACTTTAATAGCAAAATGCTGTGAAAATGATTTACTCATTGTAAGTTTGTTAATGTATTAACTAATGATATCAAATGAGATCAAAATAATTAATTTGTATTCCCAATATCATTCCTTGCCCGAACTATATTCTCTCTGTATTGTTTCCAGGGTGCACAGGGTGAACGTGGTGTCCCAGGTTCATCAGGGGCTAAAGGTACAACTGGAGACCCTGGTCGACCTGGGGAAACAGGAATTACAGGGGCGAGGGTTAGTAAAATTGATGTTCTGTATATTTGTATTTTGTATCATGTTTTGCAGCACACCCTATATATAGTGCCATGCTGTTATAAACCATGTCATAATTCTGTTCTGTGGTTACATAGACTTTGTGACTTGTTTTGACATTAGTGCATGATATCGCTGGTACTTTTAATTTACTCAGATATTATCGAGTCCACGTTATTAAAGGTGTTCACATATTATATGTCATGTCTCTTTAGGGCTTGACTGGCATTCTGGGAATGCAAGGTGCAGAGGGGAAGATAGGCCCACAGGTAATATATGCATGCTTCACCTAATGTAATCTTGTTATCACTTCCTATTTTAAATCCTCTTAAAAAAGACCTTTAAACTCCTCAGTTGGTAGTCCTATCTGAAGCAGTGAATTTCCTTGGGAAAATTAGATGAACTACACACATGTAAACTTACATCCTTCTGGAATTAGCATTTTAGATTGGCCTACTGTTTAGGCTGAACAGCTCAGAATCATTATGCATTAAAAATAACACTTGGGTGAGTTCTGCCACCTCAGTTTCTAATGAGGATAGTGTTTTTTTTCTTAGGGAGCACCAGGAGATGATGGGAATCCAGGTACAGCTGGGTCTACGGGAACCAGAGGTGCAGCAGGAACCATGGGCCTGCCCGGACCTAAAGGCTTCAGTGTAATTCTCTATTATATGTTTTTATTTATTAAAACAAACACAAAAAAGGTGTTCTAAATACTATTGACGTATTATACTGTATATCTTAACACTTTTGGAGCAATGAGTATCAGGGAGATATAAGGAGGACTTTGCAGTCTAATTTCAAAGAATATATTATAACAAATTTCATTTTTTCTTATCACATTAATAGTATCTTTCTCATTTTTAAGACTGTTTACTTGTTACATTTACCAGAATTACACTATTTTGGGCTTGTCTGCTGCTCTGACATTTCAACTTCCCCTATAAGTGTTAAAATCAGGGAAAATCTTTTTTAAGAACTCATATAAACTATAAAATTATATTTTCAGTTAATTTAGTATGCATGTGTACAATTTAAAGCTGTTTTTAGCAATCAATTTTCAGATTTTGTGCATTAAAGTTAATTGGTTGGTTGCTAGAAAACTAAATTGGTTTGTATTGTAAGTCCAAGGTTATTCAGTTTTTTTTTTCTGAATGTGAAAATATAATTTCCATCACACACAGTGCCAAAACTCATGCTATTAGACATTACATTGCAAACCACTTGAAAGCTGATGAAGTCCACTGACCAGATCTTTATTTCAGAAAGTTATAAATGTTTTATTATATATAAAGCATTATTTGAAGTCTTTTCAGTAGACAAAAGTGCCTCTAATGGATGAATTACCCATTAATATTGTAGTTAACATATTAAAGTGTAGGTGAGATTGTAAGATGAGCTATTTTTTACTTATGCGGTCCTCAAGATAAGGGAAAATGAGGCAGAAGTGCAATGAAAGTATCTAAAGAATTCTAAAATTATGGCTTGTTATAAAAAATGTTCTTGTGGCTCAATTTGCCCCAGTTTAGGGGTAAGTTGACCCAAGTCAGTGGGTAAGATGAACCATCTGGGTGAAAACTGACCATCTGACTACATCTGATTCAAACCCATGCGAATTTTTAAAGATAATTTACCTCTTTTAAAAACTAACTTAATAATCAAATTTAATTTTACAAACAGTCATATTTCTTTTCTTAAAACTAACCTAAATGGAAAAAAAAACAACCAAATGGAGTTAAATTTTCAATTTTTAATTGTTTGCATTTCTCAAACAATATGTTGAACACCGAAGTTTTAACCTTCCCAAAAACAGACTAAACAGAGAGTTTCTTGAGTAAAATTAAATAAAAACTAAATTTGATTGAAGGAATGAGTGTGACTGAAATAAATAAACATTTTAGTCAAAAGATCCTTTGCATGGTACCTTTTCTGCAATGTCGAACAGACCATTAGGGACTACAGGTGGAAAGATATATTTGATTATATGTGATGAAAAGCATCTTCTGATTCTCAGAGAAGGATTTGGTTCACTTGCACACTGTCCTTATCAAATAAACTATAAATAATATCTATATATATGATAAACTAAACCAGTCGCGTAATATCACAATACCAGTTTACACTTAGGAGATTTAACTTAACTTCAATACCATATGGTGGGGTAAGTTAAAGTCTTGGCTCAACTTACCCCACAGCATTTGGCTCTTTTTGCCCCATAGCTGACATTTTAGAAAAAACTAGCTAGCTTACCAGTTCAGGCTAATATTTAGATAAATGATTTGCATGGTTTTATATGTTGCTAAATCACCTATATGCCTCATAAATAATTTTAGACCTGGATAAATTTGCTTTGATGTAACAGCCATTACATCTGTTATGCTAAAATTTTACTTTGACAAGCCAAAAACAGTTCTTAAAATGAATTGGTGCCTTCCACTCCTCCCATGTGTTTCTCCTTTTCACAGTCTGGCAGAAATGATGTGTGATTGCAAAATACATGGTCACATGACAGTAAAAGTGTCAACTTATCCACTGGCTCAACTTACCCCACTCCCCCCTATACTAAAAAGAATCCGTAAGACAGAGAGAGAGTTTATGACACTGACTTTTATCATGTTTTCATGGGCAGTTATAAAGTTTCATGTGATAATTTTCCCCTTTATCTTATGCTTTCCTATTATGAAATTATCTTTCTGAATATTCAGGGTGATCCAGGGAAAGCAGGAGAGACAGGATCACCAGGAGCTCCAGGACAAAGAGTGAGTCCTGGCTTGCAATTATGGTGCAACATTGTTTTGACGACCTTAAAGCATACTGTAACATTTCACAACAAGCTATTATAAATGTCATTCTTTTTTGCGTAAATGCTTCTGTTGTAGTATTTCAATGGCCTGTCAGTGTTGGTATTGTATAGCGTAGTGATTTAAAAGTCGAGTCAGTCATTATGATTTGATATGACGGTTATGGTTCCTGCAGGGTCCTAATGGAAAAGAGGGAGAAGAAGGTCCAGCGGGAACTCCAGGACCTCCTGTGAGTCTTCCAATTAATCATTTAAGGCACCTTTATGGCTATTTACATTTTCTGTATATTTTGGTTGGTTAATTTCTTAGGTATCTCAGGTAATACATCTGAGTGGTGCAGTATTAAGAGGGGGATCTTACAACATACGCTTGGGTTTTTTGTATTTCTTTTCAGGGAATAGCAGGAAAGAGAGGAGAACAGGGACCTCCTGGACTAACTGGCTTCCAAGTATGTTCTTTTTTTTCGGTTATGGATTTAGTCAGAGATTACTTCAAACATTGCCCTCACTATCAACACAACAATTTTCAAATGCTATAAAGGGCCCATATCTTTTTTTAATTTAAACAAGATTGATGTACAAAGACAACAAACTGCAAGTTTTAGGCCTCAAAACTTCCTCCCTCGTCCAAAAAGACAAAATCAGGCAAAATCAGTTCATTGTGAAATCTTAGGATTTTTGCCCACATTAACAATGGGTGTTCAAACATTTTGCCTAGGCAGTCAAGGTTATAAAATGTGGGAAAATCCATTAAATGTTGTTTCAACATCTGGTTGTTATCTAAATCATTTTGGTATGAATTTGACTAGCAATACACATGGAGCTCAGGGACAAAAATGATATAATTAATATATATGTGATTCTTAAATATTTTACGTACAGTTGAGGTCAAAAGTTTGCATACACCTTGCCGAATGTTGATTRWTTCACCAAAATAAGAGTGATTATACAAAATGCATGTAATTTTTTAATGAGTAATACTCTGAATAAGACATTTCACATAAAAGACATTTACATATAATCTACAAGAGACAATAATCGTTGAATTTATAAAAATGACACTGTTCAAAAGTTTACATACACTTGATTCCTAATACTATGCTGTTACCTGAATGATCCACAGCTGTGTTTTTTTTTGTTCAGTGATATTTGTTCATGAGTCCCTGCTGTTCTTCAGAAAAATCCTTCAGGTCTCACAAGGTTCTTTGGTTTTTACAGCATTTATGTGTATTTGAACCTTTTCTAACAATGACTGTATGATTTTGAAATCCATCTTTACACACTGAGGACAACTGAGGGACTCATATGCAACTATTACAGAAGGTTCAAACGCTCACTGATGCTCCAGAAAGAAAAACCATGCATTAAGAGCCGGGGGTGTAAACTTTTAAACATAATGAAGATGTGTACATTTTTCTTATTTTGCATAAATGTCATATTTTTTCATTTAGTACTGCCCTTCAGAAGCTACATGTTTCCCAAAAGACAAAATAAGTTAAACTTACCCTGATCTTCGAATTAAAAAAGTTTAATGAATTATGTTTCCTTCTGAAGCATCAGTGAGCATTTGAACCTTTTGTAATAGTTGCATATGTGAAATATCTTATTCAGGTCCGTACTAAATAAAAAAATAGCATGCATTTTGTATGATCCCTCTTATTTTGGCAAAATAATTAACATTTTACATATTCTGGAAGGTGTATGTAAACTTTTGACCTCAACTCTGTAAGTAAATTTGATAGGATTTATTCCTGGAAGAGTAACATCTTTTATTATGCTGAAATTTTAGGGTTTGCCTGGACCCCCAGGCCCACCAGGAGAGTCGGGAAAACCTGGTGATGAGGTGCGTTCTTGATTTCTTTGTGCTCTTTTATCTAAATGCTGTATTCTAGACTTTACTGAATGTCATTTATGCTGGTGAGGAAGAAACAAATTGACTGAGAATGGGAATTATTAAGGAACCTTTTGACTTTTATTTTTTTCCCCTCAGGGTATCCATGGAGAGGCTGGTGGCGCAGGGCAGACTGGTCCAAGGGTGAGCCTATTGTACTTACACTTCAGTGTATCAGTGCACAGCATTTAGAAGTGCACACTCTCAATCTCCCAGTGTTTTATCCGTCGTTTTTGTAGGGTGAGCGTGGAACCCCAGGAGAGAGAGGTGAACCTGGACCTAATGGCTTACCAGGATCCAAAGGAAGCCCAGGAACCCCTGGACCTGATGGTCCCAAGGTTAGAGCCAGATTTTTACTCACTCATGCATCATGCATTTAATTCCTAAGAGTGAAATAACACCACTTACATAACTATAGCATATAAAAAGAATACATTAACTAAATGTTTTGCCATGGTTTTGTGTACAACAATATTATAACTCTGATACACGTTAATGGCTGTGCAGGGTAAACCAGGCCCAGGTGGAATTGTTGGAGAACCAGGACCACCAGGCCTACAAGGCATGCCAGGAGAGAGAGGCATAACTGGACCAGCCGGGCCTAAAGGAGAAAGTGTGAGTGTGGCTCAGAGATAAGAGAAAACGGGTCTGCTTAATCATTTTTAACATTTGCACATGCATAACAAATACAGTATATTTGACTTTCATTCTTTGCAATCAGTGCAACAATGTTGCATATATTAAACATCTTGGTGGGTAAAACTCTGTTTGGCATGACGGTTGACATACTGGATCACTCGCTAATATCCTCAGGCAGGAAGTTAATATTCTCTATATTATCTGTGAAACATTTTCTGTGTGCTGTTTTCTCAGGGTGCAGTGGGTGACAGAGGAGCAGAAGGGGCGGCTGGCAACGATGGGGCTAGAGTGAGTGACACAGGGCCATAATTTACTGGAAAAATTTAACCTGCTATTCAATAATTCTGAATTCAGAAATATCCATATTCAAATTCATTATCCATTACTTAATAAAGCAGGGGTTACAAAAATACTAAATAAAATGTCATTAATGTCTGTAGGGATTACCTGGTCCTGTTGGACCAGTTGGACCAGCTGGCCCACCTGGGGAGAAGGTTTGATTTTTTTCTATTCCTTTTTTATCGATTTGGCTAAGTGGTAAATTAATCCCGTCTGTTCTTCTTGTGGTGTTTATTTCCACAATAGTAAGACTTTGATGTTTCTTCCGTTTCTTAAAAGAACTGATTAAAAAGTACATTTTACAGCTGTTGCTGCTTAGATGTACTCAGAACTGATTGTTCAATTACAGGGAGAACAAGGCCCAAGAGGCCCTTCTGGATCTCCAGGCTCCAGAGCAATGGCTGTGAGTAGAGCAATTTACCATGAGAAAACCTGATTGTTTATGTTTGCTGAAGTTCGTTTCTCATGTGTTTCACAATTCCATTGATGTATTGCGTTTTAGGGCTCACCTGGTGAACCAGGTCCTACTGGTCCTGTTGGGTTTGCTGGACCTCCTGTAAGTCCATCCATCCATTCATCCACCCATGAAACATGTTTCTTTGATATAATGTGTTATAAGTTGTAAATATTGTCATGTTTTTGTTCTAGGGTCCTGATGGTCAGCCTGGAGTTAAAGGTGAAACTGGAGAGGAAGGTGCAAAGGGAGAGGGAGGGTCTCCAGGGCCTCAGGGAATGGCTGGAAAACCTGGACCACAGGTGAGCAAAACGATTGACATATGAATATTTTATCAAAAGTGAGAGTAAAGACTAGTACAGTTACAGTAATTACAGATTATATATAACCCAACTTTTGAATGGTAATGTGTATATCTATAGACTATATTGGTCCCTTAAGAAAAAAAAACATGTATTAATGTAGTGCTTTTTTTAGGGAGTGGTTGGAATTACAGGCCTCAAAGGTGGCAGAGGAACTCAAGGAGCAGCTGTAAGTATCAAAATCATTGTTTCTCAGCTTAAACATACTCAGAAATGCTGAGATACTTACCGAATCCTCTTACGTCTTTTCCTCCTCACTTTTTGTGGAATCCTCTTTGGCTTTCTCCTTTTTCTAAAAGGGTCCCAGTGGTTTTCCAGGATCCCCAGGAGGTGTCGGCCCACCAGGCTCTGCTGTGAGTGATTCCATAATATGGATTTAACCCACAAAGCAGTGCTTAACAGCTAGTTCTTCAAATCGTATTTGTTGGATTCGACCAATAAAACGTATATGGACTCTTTCACTGATATTTTTTTCCAGGGTCCAGTTGGTGAACCTGGTCCTATTGGAGCCCCAGGTAAAGAGGGCCCTCCTGGTCTTCTAGGAGAACCTGGAGGTCCTGGTCGCCAGGGGGAGCGTGGAAACCCTGGACCTGTTGGTAGCCCTGGAGACAAAGGTGAACCAGGAGAGGACGGACTGCCAGTATGTGATACCTTATTACTCAAATTTTAATATTTGCAGGATGTTTTTGGCTGGTCATTAGGGGCTTTTACACCGGAGGAACCTTTTCTTTTCACTTTTTGGCATGTTCACACTGCAGGAACTAAGAGTGTACAATGCCTTGCGTACAGTGCTTCATTTTTTACGTTTTGTTATGTTGCTGCCTTATGTTAAACTGCTTTAAATTACTTTTTCCCCCACATCACCACTCCATACACCATAATGGCAAAGCAAACAAAATCTTTGCAAATCTATTATAAATAAAAAACTTCCATTGCAAGTATTCATACACTTAAATGGGACAGTTGAAATTTAGCTCAGGAGCAATCATATCGCTTGTAGATGTTACTACACTTTGAGTGAAGTTAACCTGTGGCAAATTCAATTGAATGACTATGATTTGAAAAGGCACACACATGTCTTAACAAAACGTCTAACAGCTGAAAATGAATCAGAGCAAAAACCAAGCCCAAAGGTAAAAAAACTTGCCTGTAGGGCTCAGAGACAGGATTGCATCAAGCCACACGTCTGGGAAGGAGTTCAGAAAAAAGTCTGCTGCATTGAAGGTTCACAGAAGCATGTAGTCTTCAACCAGGACTCTTCCTAGAGCTGGCCTCCTGGCCAAACTGAGCAATTGATGGAGAATGGCTTTGGTTATACTGGTGACGAAGATCCTGATGGTCATTCTAGTTGAGCTCCATGATCATATGTGGAGATAGGAGAAATCTACAGAAGGACAAACACTGTAACACTCCATCAGTCTGGTCTTTATGGCAGTCTGCCCAAACTAGAGACCTGCACGGGACATATTTTTCAGTCCCGCTCCCGCAAGATTCTGCCCTGCTCCCGCCCGCTCCCGCAAAAATATATATTATTTTCTCCCGCTCCCGCCCGCAGTATTCAAGTTTTGTCCCACTCCTGCCCGCAAAAGCCCGCAGGTAAACATATTTAGTACTTTTATTTTCACTGCTTCTTCCCGCTACTCTGTTATTTGTTTCACTTGCTTCCCTTTTAAAATATAAATAAAAAAGAAATGGAAAATAAACAAATATGTTTAGTTTTATTTGAGTTTAATTTAATGGAATGATGAACATGGACACGAACGAGGAGCTTTTCAGAACATAGAAATACAGTCAGAACATTTAGAAATAGGCAACAAAATAATAATAAACGTTGATTTCTCAAGTGGTCAAACAGACAAGCATTTGGCCTAATACTGCTTCAGAATGTGCGTTAGCCTTTTTTGCCTTCAGCAATGTCCAAACATTGAACATAAGTTATCCTTATTTCTCAATAAATAAAAATAGGCCAATTTTCAATATTTAGCTAAATAAATAAAAATAA
>JAHKKF010536931.1:0-13592 GCA_019740295.1 Labeo calbasu | reverse complement strand
AACTAAACTATATACTATTGAATAACAACTCGTAGGTCATAATAGGCCTGTTAGGATCTAACTGAGAACCCAAATGTTTCTATAAAATAGCTTTCTGTGAAGAACAGACTAAAATGTAATTCACTATTTTCTACAAATCTTGCTTGACAGCTGTGGTCGCTGTATGGAACAGAGCAGCTTGGACATTCTGTTATAAATAACTCCCTTTGTGCTCCACAGAGAAAAAGAAAGTCATATGTGTTTAAGAAAAAAACACGAGGGTGAGTAAATGATTTATTTTTGGGTGAACTGTTCCTTTAAGGAAAAAGAAGCAAGATTGTGAGATTGATAAAGTTACAATGAAGAGAGAGAGATGGTCCATGTAGTCCTATCGTCTCTTCTCCTCTCAGGACATGTCTTAGATTTCAGTGTGATTAGATAGTCAGGGATAGAGAGATGTTCTGAGGGAGTATTAGTAATTAATCACTACTGAAGCTGGGATTTCCACTCTCACTGTCTCGTCTACACACACACACAATGTTCCTTTAACCATTCAACAAAACACAAAGAGAAGGAAAAAAACACCAGAAAACAAAATAAATAGAAATAAAAATAGCAAAACAATACAACAAAAAAGCATTAAGCAGAGGCTTAAGAGGCAAACGGTTCCCTTTGTGCCATGTGCTAATTATTACCGTGCCCATAATGGGCTGCAGTCTCCTCCATAGACGATGTCTTAACACCTATCATTACTGAATGAAAGGGTGACCATAAAAAAAAAAAAAAAAAAAAAAACAGCAGCCTCCGCTTACAGCTCCTCTACCACCCCTTCACGATCTTTTTTTCTATTTTTATTTTTTTTATTTTCTGTACTATGAATAAATTTAGTCTGTCCCGGACATGAAAATGTCAAATACCTAAAATACACCTAGGCTAAATAGCATATTAATTTTTAATGCTCCTTCATCCTATGCTGCTATTCTCATATCTAGTATGTCTGCCAACAGCTGTTGCAGGCTCTCTCATAGGGGGATTTATAATCTATCTAAAAGTGTGCTGGAGCATTGTTCAGGAGGAGGAGGAGGAAGAGGAGGGGAAGAAGAAGACTTTTTATTCATAGGCTGCTTTTACCCCTTACTTCCCTTTAAAAAATGTAAATCATTACTGCATCATTTCGTTCTTTATTTCGATTAAAAGATCACACTTGTAATTTTTTTAATTATCCAAATATGCAAAGTGCAATAAAATGCATGAAGATTTTAATCACGCTTTTTACCCCAGTGATTATTTCTCAGGCTGGTTTTATTATTTAAAGTGACTTTACGTATTCAGTTTTCCTAAGATCCGGGCTTGTCTTTACAATATATGAGGTAAGCTGTCACAATAAAATCTGCCTTTAATTAAGCAAAGTAAAACAATGTGAGAATTCAATCCATGAAATATTACAACATGTACAAGGTAAGATATATATACACGTAATTATTCTCGACTACAAATATTTTAATTAATAAACCGAATAGCTTTATATAATTTAAAACTTTTAAAACTTACACTGACTTGACATATATAGGAAAAATTATACTGAGAACTTATCAATATTTCAGTTAAAATCTTTAACATAATGTATCTTATAATGCATTATAAAAAACTTCATAATACGTTGCATCATCTCATGAATATTCATAAGGATGGTTATAATACTTACGTCTATGTGGTTATAACTTTTAAGAGCGTAATTATTTATAACACACAATGAACACCATATTAAATCTACTTCATTTATAATGGACTATATCATATTTTAACATCGTTTAAGATCAGCACAGTGTCTTACTACATCTTTAGGTTAGGTGTTGGGTGTTATTTGAGTGTTTCCTGAAAGGGCTAATGTTAATGTTGATGTGAGCTAGTTATATTAGGTTTCATTTTATTTTGGTGGTCCCCTTTGTCTATTGACTCTAAGCAACTTTGCAACTACATGTCAACTAACTCTGCTTAGAGTATTAGCAGACTAAGGCTAAGGTCAGGGTAGGTGGAATGTTCACGTACTTGAAAATTACTTACAGTCAGTTTGTCTGCTGGGGAACCATCAAAATAAAGTGTTAGCATATATTTAGCAGACATACTAATACTGTAATGACTGCTAGTTGACGTGTCATTGCAGAGTTACTTATCAACAGCTGTTCAAAGGGTACCATCAAAATAATCAAACTGATATTACAATAAAAATAGGTCAAAGCAAATGTGTCATATTACACATTCATCTGAGCTGGTATCTGATATCTGTGGCTGAGAAAAAAAAAAATATTACTGCTTTAAGTAACTTGGCAACACATTATAACTACAAGAAATATAAGCCATTATAACTTAAGTAGATGCAACTTGTTCATTGTATGTTATAAATTATCACACTCTTAAAAGCTATTACCACAAGTAAATATTATAATACATATAAACTGGTAACTGTTATAAACTGTTCTTATGAATATTCATTAAATGCTACAACATATTCTAAGGTTTTTTATAATGCATTACGCAGTCATTATGATGACTTAAGAATACCCTTATAATGCATTATAAATATGGGCTTCATAGGAAATGCTATCTTTAAAAATAGTTTTATATAATAAGTTTTGAAATGTAATTTATTCCTGTGATGGCAAAGCAGTCATTACTTCTTTAGTGGCACGTAATCCTTCAGATATCATTGAATTTTTGTGAAAACTGTAATACACTTTTTCAGGATTCTTTGATGAATAGAAAGTTCAAATGCATTTATGTGAAATATTTTGTAAATGTTTTCACTGTTACTTTCGATCAAATTTAATGTGTCTTAAATAAAAGTACTAATAATATATACTTAAAAAAAAGGGATTGTAGGCCCTATGTCATATATGACCCTGGTAAAATCATTCTTAAGTAGCCCGGGTATATTTGTAGCAATTGCCAACAATACACTGTATGGGTAAAAATGATAGATTTTTCTTTTATGCCAAAAATCATTAGGATATTAAGTAAAGATTGTGTTCCGTGAGGATATTTTGTACATTTTCAACTGTAGGTATATCAAAACTTAATTTTTGATTAGTAATATGTATTGCTAAGAACTTCATTTGGACAACTTCAAAAAAAATTCTCAATATTTAGATTTTTTTGCACCCTCAGATTCCAGATTTTCAAATAGTTAAATCTCGGCCAAATATTTTCCTATCCTAACAAACCATACGTCAACGGAAAGCTTATTTACATGACCCTTATGACTGGTTTTGTGGTCCAGGGTCACATATTGTTTCTGTAATTTTGTAAATGTAGATAATAAAATGTACAAAAATAATTAGATTTGATGAAACAGACATACAAACTACTTCTAGAGAAAACACACACGTAATCAGACTTTTATCTCAAAATCTTCTAGCTACTAGCTCTAGTCTCCTCTACCTATTGTATTTTTTTATATGTACTGAGATCTTTAAGAAAGAAAAATTCATGATGGCCACATATAAAACATGTCAGTGAAAAGGCTGGAACCAGATAGAAGAGCAAATTGGAGAAGCAATTGCTCTAAATTGGGCTTTTATATGTCATTTAGGTGTTCGGCTTAAAGACACATCGCAGGAGAAGATTACAAGCGTTCAGCACAAAACGTGCCACTTCAAATGGACTGTCTGTTAGGGATCAGACTCTGGGATCAGTTAATCTCATCCTGACACTGATGATTTGAGACCAGCGGGTAAGTGAGCATGCTTCACGTCTTATCTAAGGACCGCTCGAGCGCGCAGATCTGGGATCAGCGAGCTAAACGTACATCCCGTATCCGGTCCGGGAGCGGTGTCAGGTTACAGCTACAGTCGCGAGGTGAACGTTCGCTTACCTGATCACTCTAACTGCATACTGGTCCGGGGCCCGTCAGGTTGAAGAGACCGTGACTCACCCCGCCACTGAGTCTGTACGGCAACAAGCGATGACAGCGGCGATGAGTCTTCACTCTGTCAGCAAGAAAGAAAGAGAGGGAGAGAGAGAGAGAGAGAGGATGTCAGGCCAAATGTAACAAATTCACTGAATCACAGCAGTGGCGCAGAGGTCAAGGAAAAGCAGCCGAAAAAGGTTAAAGATGAAATCAAAGCCGTGGCTCAGAGCGCCGCTGAAAATCTATCCCAGCGAGGCAAGGCCACCGCTGACGCGCTCGGCAGACAAGAAGCTAAATACTGCACGCCACTCTGGGATCTTTCATTTTCAGCCGATCAATAAGGACTTATATTTATCAGGATTCCAAGCAGCTGCCACATCTGACAACCTCCACTTCATTTTCGCACTCCGCCCTCCCTCCCTCCCTCTCTCTCTCTTTCTCTCTGCCCATCCATCGTCCAGCCCGTCTTCAGTGGCCTCGTGCTAAATCGGGACCTATCGACCACCAAAGCGAAACGAACGGGGGGCCTCCGGTGCGGCTCCAGCCCTCACGTACAGCCGCGCTCCTGCCGCGTCCCCCTACTAATATTGGGTTAAGAAGCGTGCGTTTTGTCATTAGCCTGTTGGCTCGGGCCCATCTCCCTGCTCTCTTTGTTCCGCGGCACGCCATTGAAGCCTGCCAAGAAAATGGCGGCGTAAAACACGTACACTTCACCACTTCGTTTCCCCCGCGCGAGCGTTTCGAAAGCGCCGATAGACTCGGGGAGGAAAAGCAGGGGGAAAAGAAGAAACTCTCCAATTTAAATCATTCACAGAAGCAGAAGATTTGCTGAGAGGGCGGAGAAGGCCGAGTTAAAATAGCTCAATCTCTAATCATCTGTACGACAATATTTGCTGTGAGGCATTCTAAATAGATTATCGCTGGTCCATCTGCCTCATCACTGATTTATAAGGCGTTAAGCTGCTTTCCAAAGGCAAGGACTTCCTTTGCAGCTACAGTGGAAGGATTCTTGTTCAAATCAGGGCCAATGGCAGCTGAACAAGCCCGCCGCTCGCAGTAAAGGAGTTTCTGCTTTCAGCGCGCGAGAGAGAGAGAGGGAAAGGAAATAAAAATAGGACGGCACTATCCGGTTTGGAGTCGCCACATGAAGCGGTTCGAATCCAAAAATTTTCTATCTGATTTTTTTTTTTTTTTTTACAAAGAGACAGGGAGGAGGGGAGGAAGTGAAAAACACACACACAAACATACACACACAAAACAAGGGACATCATTAACATATGAATACTGTATGCAAATGGTTAGAAGAGAGCAGATGTTGGCGCATTTAATTGACCTATATGTGAATTGCATCCAAACCTTCTACACCGAGTATGCTGAGTGTAACACTGGATGCCCGGCACTGGCTTCCTTACACAACACAAACAGGGAGGAAATGAGGGGAGGGTGTGTGCTTGAGAGACGGAAAGAGGAGAGATAGAGATGTGTAAAGTGAGGCAGAGACAGATGAAGACAAAGAAAGCCGTGTCGGTAAACGGCCACGGAGATGCCGAAACGCATCTGCTGTCAGCTCCTCGCGTCTCTTATGGATGACATCACTGCGCCACGCAGAAAATCAATCAGGCTGTGGCCTTTGGGAAACATGAGCGTCGCTGACAGGTTATGAGCTGCAACCGGTGTTGTGTTCAGTTTATCCTTCTCAACTCTTGCTTTAACTCCCGTGCTATGCCATCGCTGGAGACAACGCGAAAAAAAAGAAACGGGGGGCGTAGGGGTGGAGTCATAGCGCTTCTGTTGCTAAGTTTTGCATGGGTGAACTATAAGAACCACAAATGCTAATTTAATCTGGGCTTTGCCCTTTCTTTCCCCCCTTTCTCCCTCCTGCTCGGGAATGTCATTAAATTGTATTAAACAGCCTTTTGTCCACAGGGCAAGGACCACCCGATATATGATAATACATTAATGCCCTGGTGCTACAGCCAGTGAGCTGAGACGCTCTTTAAGGCCGCGGGCTGAGCGGCACACACATGGAGCGCTCGAGTTTGCATGTGCACAAGTGTGCACGAGAGAAAGAGAGAGAGAGAGAGAGAGAGAGAGGCTGGCTAACAAGTGTGACACATACTAATAGAAACATACCTAATAAATTACAAGCTTTCAGGGTCTGGCAAGCTGACATTTTCTCTGTGAGCGGGACAATTTCATATCTGCGAAGCAGGGGAGCAAATTGCATCACGTGGAGATTGCTGGAAGATTAGCATAAAAATTAACACTTAAATTTCAGCTTATTGTCAAGGCTTCTTCTGCTCTTTCTGCAAAACCAACAATCAATTCCTCTTAGAAATCTGATTAGCTTCCATGATGCTTATTATCCTAGGCATGTTCCCGCGTCGCCAAGTCCAAGACTCCTGGACTATTTGTTAAAATAGAATTAAGAGGCTGATCAATCCATAGGTGTCTCTCATATGCACATAGCTTTTCGTCCGGCCCCTTTATCAGCAGTTGCTCATTAAACATGCTGATTAATATGCCACAGATCGCCACAGAGGAGTATTTTTACATTTAGATGGTTTGTTATTTATTTATTATTATGTTAAGCCTGGCTGAAAGAAGTAGCATTACGTGCGGAAAAAAAAAAAAGTTTCATTAGAGTTCCGTTAGCCGCAAATATAGCTGACGTCTTTTATTTCTTTCTTCCATTTTAAGCTTTTCACAGAGATTATTATATAATTTAGTACATGCAAATAACTCCAGAATTTTAAATATCTGAAGTCAGAAAATGGTTTTACATGGATGTCTCATAATAATAATAATAATAATAATAATAATAATAATAATAATAATAATAATAATAATGTAAGGACGAATGTTATTATTAATTTACATGATTAATTTATTTCATATTTTGGATCAAACTGTACCTTATGTACTCATGTTCAACAACAACAATAATAATAATAATAATAATAATGAGAAATATTCTTATTATTTTATATTATTAATTTATTTAGTATTTTAAGAAATGCATTAAACTGTTTAGCTTTTGTACTTGTGTTCAATAATAATAATAGCATTAATAATGAGGAAGATAATTACTATTAATTTATATTATTAATTAATTTTATATTGTAAGAAATGCATTTCACTATGTAGCTTATGTACTTGTGTTCAATAATAATAATAATAATAATAATAAATAATAGTAATAATAATGAAAAACATTCTTATTGTTTTACATTATTAATTTATTTACTATTTTAAGAAATGCATTAAACTGTTTAACTTATGTACTTGTGTTCAATAATAATAAAAATAATAACAATAATAATAATGAGGAAGCTAATTACTATTAATTTATATTATTAATTAATTTAATTTTTTAAGAAATGCATTTCACTGTGTAGCTTATGTACTTGCGTTCAATAATAATAATAATAATAATAATAAGGAAGGTTATAATCATTAGTTTTTATTANTTCTTATTGTTTTACATTATTAATTTATTTACTATTTTAAGAAATGCATTAAACTGTTTAACTTATGTACTTGTGTTCAATAATAATAAAAATAATAATAATAATAATAATAATAATAATAATGAGGAAGCTAATTACTATTAATTTATATTATTAATAAATTTAATATTTTAAGAAATGCATTTCACTGTGTAGCTTATGTACTTGCGTTCAATAATAATAATAATAATAATAATAAGGAAGGTTATAATCATTAGTTTTTATTATTAATTTATTTAAATATTTTAAGAAATGCACCAAACTATGTAGCTTATATGCTCGTGTTGAATAATAATAATAATATTAGAGGAAGATAATTATTATTAATTTATATTATTAATTTATTTAATATTTTAAGAAATGAAATAAACTATGCAGCTTATGTATTCATGTTCAGTCATAATATTACTACCAATAATAATAATAATAATGAGTATTATTTTTTATTAATTTAAATAATTTAAAATATTAAAATTAAAATTAATTTAAGTAATATTAATTTATTTAACATTTTAAGAAATGTATCTATGTACTTGTGTTGAATAATAATAATAAAGAGGAGGAGGAGGAAGATTAGTATTATTAATTTCTATTATCCATTTTTTATATTAAAAAAAATGCTTTAAACTATGCAGCTTATGTGCTGGTGTTCAATAATACTACTACTAACAATAATGAACAATATTAATTTATATAGTTTATTTAATATTTTAAGAAATGCATTAAACTATTTAACTTATGTAGAAGAAGAAGAGGAAGAAGAAGACCGAGAACAAGAAGAACAAGAAGTAAACAGATACTCGAACACTGCAACAAGATATGCTGTTTATTATTATTATTATTACTACTACTAATAATAATAATATTCATAATTACAGCATATCCTGTTTTGAATTCGTTAAAGCCCTATGGAATAAGTGCACCACCATTTTCCCCCTCAATTCCAGGATGTGTAAAGTCGCGGTATTCATGTTGACTCTTTCAGCGAAAGCTGTGAAAGTCATCACGCATTTTCAAAAGCCTTCATACTGCTGTAGTGAAATATCTGTCAATACAGTCCTATTAAAATCACTGCACAAGTATGCAGTGATGAGCAGCGTGCGCTCTGGGTGGCTTTCCAGGTGGAGAGAGAGGGGCTTCATTTTGTTTAAACAAATTCTATTTCATCGCATCCAGATGTCTTTAAGCGCAGTCCGTTCGCCATGTGCACACTCCAAGATCCACAAAAAATGTATACAAACATTTATTCATAACGGCATGCCTCTTCTCAGACTGAAGAGTTGTCATGGTTCCCTTGACTCCGTTTCAGGGGTAAACTAAGTGTAATGTGAAGCAAAAACAGTGTAACGTGATTAGCCGGAGCGCGCCGCTTCTGTGACCGGCTTCCTTGTTCTCTAGCCAGCCGTCTAAGCAGGGAACGTGTGTTTGTCGTGTGGCCCACAAAAGCTGGTTGGGCTCAGACGTCGAGGAGAGCCAAGACAAGCCTGATATGCCGTTACACCGAAACGTCGGACGTCATTAGCAAAAGCGAGAAGTAAAAAACGCCATTCTGAGCGGACAACGACGCTTCGATCGAAGCAGTAACCCCCAGAAACTCGTAGGTCTCTTTGACTCTGAAACTTTGTGTCTCTCTCTCTCGCCCTGCCTCCTCCCTATCCGCTATTCTTATGTTAACATGGATAATAGGAATGGGCCACCCGGCAGTGAACTTTAAAACTTAAGTCCACGCTCAAGGAAAATAATCCATTTCTCGCCATCCGCTGATGAAACTTAACTCACTTCAAACTTTATGTGTGGGCCCTCTATAGCTCTACCAATACATCTGCTGGCTCCTTAAAGCATATTACTTTTCACACGGTTTAAAAATAATAAACGTGCACTTAGCCGGGCTGTTTTCTCGTCCTAATGCCACACAATGGCGGGGAATAATTCAAAAGTCTTTAAGTTCAGAGTAAACACTCGGTTCCTTTGTTGATTGTACAGCTATTTGGGCTTTTTTCTGTCTCTCCCTCTCTCTTTATCTCCTTCTGAGCTTGTTGTGTTTTTACTCTAAACAATAGAGCCTTCCTTCACATCTGAGCAACACACCTCACTGCCGTTTAATAGGTTAAATCCCGTAGTATGGAGAGTCATATTTTAAACCGGTGGTTTATTTTTATGAGCGGGTGTAATTAACGCAGCATGTCCTATCTCTTAGTCATCGATGCCAAGGTCTCTATTTAAACAACTTTATTGTGAAATGTTTGCATTCTCAGCATTCGCCAGGCCACACACAGATTATTATTTCATACTTCTCAGCGACGCTCTGAAACGTTTACGCTTTCCAATGGTTATTGTTTTTGATTACGGCTCTGTGGATGAATCACTCTTGGGGAGGACTGACTAGAAAACATGTTTACACAGGGCCAAGTGTGAACCTGAAGGCCTCGCTCAAGCCAAATGAGCGCTCAGCACCTGATTTATGAAGCAAAGATTCAACTATTTATGTGCAAGCAGTCTGAGTTGTTTAATTTCTCTGCTTGAGGCCTTCGCTTTGTTATTTCTTTTTTTTTCTTTTTTTTTTTTTAAATTTTTGTTGCAGAAGTACACACGTCAGACTGTCCAATATATTTATTGCAATGGAACATGTGAATAAGAATGATGGAGGAATTGCTAAATGCAGCCTTGTTAGTTACCAGAAATGTTGTTTGATGCATTAATAAAGTTTTTTTTTTTCCTCACACAACCCTGCAGACCTTTCTTACCCAAAAAAATGGGCTCCTTTTAACATATTTATATTTTATTATACAAGTTTTTATTATTAGGCCATTATTACCGCATATTAAAAATATAACTATTAATAATAATAATATTATTTATTATTATTATATTATTACTTTCTCAAGCCAACTTAATAATAATAACAACAATGCATATTATTATTATTATTATTATTATTATTATTATTATTATTATTATGCCACTGTTCCTCCATATTAAAAATAAAACGTTAATAATAATGCAAATAATAATAGTAATAATGCATATTCTTATTATAATTATGCTATTGTTACTGCATACTAAAATGAAACTTTAATAATAATACTAACAATAACAATAACAACAATAATAATAATAATAATAATATTAATCATGATAATTATTATTATTATTATTATTTATTATACAAGTCTGTAAATTATTAATATTATTATTATTATATTTATTAATATTCCATTGTTACTGCACACTAAAAATATAACTGTAATATTATTATTATTATTATTTATAATAATAATAATAATAATAATAATAATAATAATAATAATAATAATAATAATAATGTCCATATATTATCATTGTTATTATGCCATTGTTACTGCACACTAAAACAACAACAACAAACAACAACAACAACAACAATAACAATAAGTATAATTATAAAAAGTTAATATATTATCATTATTATTATTATGCCATTGTTACTGCATACTAAAAATATAATAATATTAATAATAATAATAATAAAGTATGTATATTCTCATAATAATAATAATAATAATAATTATTATTATTACTATTATTATTATTATTATTGTTATGCCAGTGTTACTGCATACTAAAAATATAACTTCAATAATAATAATAATAATAATAATAATAATAACAATAATAATAATTATTATAATTATTAAGTCATTATAATATAAATAAATATATTACTTTTATAATAAGAATAATTCTTCCTACTATAATGTATAAATAAGAAAAATGCATATTATTTTTATTATTATTATCATAAAATAATTGAAGTCAGTTGGTGCCAACAGCTTCGTGGGCAGTGCGTTGCGCTTGAGGCATCCCAAGTTTGAGTCCTGGTTCGCGGACCTTTTCCGATCACGAACCATACATATATACATATATAAGGAAATTCAGATGGAATGTTTAAAAAAGTTTAAAGGAAAGCAAAATAAGGCATTTGCGCTCTTACAATGGATTTTAAAAACAGCAGATGCTCAACAAGTTTGAAATATCACCAATTTGTCACATATTTAAATATACAAGTTACAACTGGTACCAAACGTGCAGGTGTATAACAAAAGTCTAAAAATCTTTTCAAGTACCCCACTGGAACCTGATTAAGTGTCCCCTGGGGCGCACGTACCCCTGGTGGGCTCTACATTGTTAAAGACAGAAATGAAATATGGCCTTGAAGACACGACACTGAGCCAGATCAGATGGCAGAGCAGATGTGTTTTAACAATGCCTTCTCCTCAATGATGTGCCCTGTGCCACCACAAACATTTTAAGACTTTCATTGTTACACAGGTGCTTTCTCGGAGCGCACGAGACAACAGAGCTCCTGAGGCACGCGCCACCCCGACCACACCATTCACACTTAATAAACCTCATGCTCAAGCCTCCAGGGTGATGAGGTGGGAAGGCTGAGATGGACGCGACAATCTGTGAGCTAACCACACTTCGACATATGGTAAAGGTCCACAGGCCTCCCTTAATCTGTCCGTCAAACCGGCTGCTCTGTTTCCCCACTGAAACATGAGAGCATTGCACGTACCGGCGGCAACACTAGTGCTGGCGCACGCTATTAACCTAGCATAACGATTTTATTCTTTTACGCCAAAGAGTTTAGAGATTCTGCCGGTGGGAATTACCTCAAGAGAAGCCCTGGAAGCGCCTTGCCCGTTCAGAGCAGCTCCAGGCTGTGCAGTGGCGTGCAGATGGGACTTCAGAGGTCTGTCATCTTTTGATTAAGAAAAGGAAATGATTTCACTTTAAAGACATTCCTCACAGCCACCACGGCCACAGCATAGACTCTCTGCTCCTCTCATTCGGTCCGCATGCTGTAATTTTTTCCCCTATACTGTACACTGTTAAACTTTAGGATGATTGTTACCTGTCCGCCTATAGCTGTCAGGAGACGGACAGTAAAAAAGCAAGCAAACCAATTCGGGTTAACACGAGAGCGAGCGAATCCATCCCTGCTTTTATTGTCAGGCTCTTACGACAGCGTACGGCGGATCAGCTCAGGGACCTGACCTTGGGTTAAGTGGGGCACTGTGCCATTTCTTCATGACCTCAGGCTTGTTAAGCGAAGAGATAGGGAGTCTGGGAGCACGGGGGGAGGTCTCAGAGATTGAGACGCAGACGTGGAGCTCCTCCATAAACCCGCAGAGACAGACTGAGGAGCGTCTCGCCCGTCACATTAAAACGTCTCTCAGCAACACATCTGCACATGAACTACAAATCACGGCTGGCCAGCGCTAGAGCTGTCGGGGAACTGTAAATGTTTCAGGAGACACAGATAAAAAACTCACTGACCCATCGCTAGGGTCCCTGTGTGAGTCCGGTCTTGTTTCGAGACTTTGATTTCTCTGACTGCATATGAAAGCGCAGGCCAAGCATCTGCTGTCTGAGCTCTGATCTAATACTTAGCCATGACGTCTACATCATAGGAGGATTTTATCGCTGATATCAGTGGATTGGTTTACATTACGTAGTATGAAAAATAATTATTAAGATCATTAAAATATTAATGTCGTATTCATCATAACCATAATATTAAACATGAAGTTTCAAAAGACTAAGCTCCAAGACCAAAGTATCACTCATATTCTTGCTGTTTTTACATTTTTGCTGAAATTACAAGGGGTGGACTAATGAAATGTTGTAAAACTGTGAAATATTATTACCATTTAAAGGACAGAAATTAAGAAAGAAAGAAAGAAAGAAAGAAAGGTTTTCTAGTTAAAATTTTAATTTTATTAATTTAAATAATTCTTGTGATTGCAAACATTAATTTTTAGCAGTCATTTCTGCAGTCTTCAGTGTCACATGATCCTTCATACATTATTTTAAAATGTTAATTTGGCATCCAAGAAATATTTGTTATAATAGTAATTTATTATTATTATTAATGTTAAAAACAGCCGTGTTGCTTTATTTATTTATGTATTTATTTTTTGTGGAAACTTACTTAGTTACTTTTTTCAGGATTCTTTAATTAATATAAAGTTCAAAACAACAGCACTTACTTAAAATATAAATATTTTTATATTTTATTATAAAATACATTATAAATGTCTTTGCAGTCATTATGATCAATCCTTTAAAAGGTAAACAATATATAATTATAATAATAATTTCATATAAGTATGATTACTATTATTATTTTATTTATTTTTTATTATTTGTTTTAT
>JAHKKF010536929.1:0-17191 GCA_019740295.1 Labeo calbasu | reverse complement strand
TGAGCTATTTCTAACACCAATTGATTAATTAAAAGTCAGGTTAATAGCAGGTGTTTCTACAAAATAGATAAGCGACAAGACTTTTGTCAGGGACTGTATAAGCAATTAAAGTCTTCTTCTTCTTTTTCTTCTTATTATTATTTAAATGGCTTATAAATAAATGTGTGACCAGTCGACTAATTCTTAAAATGAACGACTACTAGTCGACTGGAAAAATCTTTAGTCGACGGCAGCCCTACTTTCCGTACATATTAAAATGTAAATTTGAGGTAAAAAAAAAACAAAACATGGAAATTATTTGCCTTTTATCCCCCTATTGTTTACTACATTTAATTGCTTGGTCAGTGTCGTTGTGAGTTTTGGTTCTTTTGCTGTTGAAAGCTGTAGGGACCTTTGAAATAACTGAAATCATTTGTCACAATGAATATGAGCATGTAATGTGGTCAAGACCTGCCTGGAACTACGTTTGTGGTGTGTTTCCATGAAAATAACTGCACACCTTAGAATGTTCATTAGCCAATCAAATTCAAGCTTTCAGCAGCCCACAGTTATCATTACAGAAATGCAGATGTCTATGTCTTCCAAGTGTATTTTAGCAAACATTATCATTTACATGACTGCAAGTTGGACAGCATTTCCAACCATAATGCACCTTGTTGTGATCACTGGTGATCAGTTCTGCACAGAACATGCTCATTTCAAAGCAGAGCATAATCTAAACATTTATACTGCAGGGAGATTCACAGGAGATTCCAAAGGTTCTAAGTTGTGGAGCTCAGACTCACGCTTTGGTTATAATTATTATGGAATAAACACTAATTAGATGAGGACCCTATTCATCTGTATATAAACACTGTCTGCAAACAAGCTAAATGAATAGTTAGAAACGATTGAAGATACAAATAAAGATAAATTAGAAAGAAAAGGGAAAATGTGTTTATTCAGTTATTTTACTTATTACAGCAGCAGAGAACTAGCTGTTGCTGCACTGTAAAAAAAGAGTTTTAGCAATACTACTACTTAGGGATACAGAGAAACCGAAAATTCTGTTTCTCTATGCAACAGAATGCATGTGAGCAGAGCATAGCGAGGAGCAGATCAGTGCGGTGTGGTGGATCATAGGCTATATTTTTGGCCGTTTACTGAAAGTAACATAATAAAAAATTTTGGTGCATCCCTACTACTACTAATTTTAGAGAAAATAGTGAAATTACAACACTGATATTTATGGCTATGTAAATTATGTTATATGTTGTGTTTTCAAATGCGCAGCACTTGTAGAGATGTAGTTTGTGTGGAGAAACGTACTGCAAAACAAGCCACTCTGTGAAACTTCAAACACTTGATCATGAGCTAATGATATGTTAAAGAACACAATGCATAGCAGAGAATCACACCACGAAGGGTGTACAACTTGTGTGTAAAGGAGTTACCACACCTTAATTTGTGAAAATAACTTAATGTCACCCCAAAGAACACTAAATACATGTTCAGTCTAGTTTTTTGAAAATGGTCACACAGGCAAAACAAACTAAAAAACTTTTGGTCATTAAAATAATTTTAGCTAAAAGAAGACATGTTGAAACCACACCATGCAGAGTGAAACCAGTGAAACCAAGCAATTCAAATTCTGCTGTTAGGAAATTAAATTTAGTGACTTGCCACAGTTGTACCTGGCCCACTTGATGAAGTATGGCAGATGATTGAGCAAGTTGAAAGTGTAGAAAGAGTAGCGAGTGATCTCTGTAATCGTCCAAACTACTACGAACAATATCACACTCTCCTCGTTCTGAATCTTAGCATATGTTTCAAATGAAAGGAAAAATAGTAAAATGTTAAAAAAAATGATAGGTTTTAGGGTTGTAGAATATTTGAGAATTTGTTCATGTCCATATCATGCACACTGACCTGTCTGATGCTGTTTGTAACAAACCAAACCATGAATATCCGAGAGCATACTTGGACCCCAGTCACAATTACAGATGTCCGCACAATTCCTTTAACACACCAAAAATAACACCTGAAAATCTCTTCATACATCTGGAATTAAATACTTATATAACGTTTTAAAATGCAATACATACCAATAGCACAGTGTCCAACCTGAAATAAAAACAGAAGTAATGAGCTAAGAACATTTCTTTAGAAATGAAAAAAATGAGCGCAATAAAAAGAAATGAAGTCAGATTCAGAACACAGATGCAAGCATGATAAAAGACACAGCTCTTCAGTGAACCCATTTAGATGCTGCATATCTTTTTACCCAGTCCCATAATAGAAAACATTTTAATCATAACATAATGATATGTTGTCTCATAATAACACTTCCGGGTCATGAGTATTATGAGTATTATTCTTCAAAGTGAAAAGCAACAAATAGTACAGACCATACTACATCATCAGCATTTCTATGTAATATTGATGGTGCAGCTCAGATATAAAATGATGGTATGGAATTAACCTTATTCTTTATTCCATAGGTTTAGAACACACTAACAGTACAACTGGAAGTAAACAACAGTACTTCTATATCTGCCTAGGCTGACTCAGAGGTAAGGTTACAATGCTTGAATGACAAGCACCATCTAATGGTCACACTAAACATATCACTTACGTCCACTGCTGTGAAACAGTGGCACTGCACAAACCACTGTATAGGCAATTTACTTGAACAACAATTTACAGTGAGTTGAGAGTTCTTCCACAGAGCTCATAATGAAAAGTGAGCAATTCAAAGCAATTACTATGCCCTGCTCACTTCAGGACAGAGGCCTTAAAGTGAATACTTTGATAGTTTGCAAGGTATTACTGTCTTAAATATGGCTGTTGACAATAACCCACACAAAGTCAAATGTTGAAGGGTCTAAACTTTTGAAGGATCCTAAATAAGATAAAAAATAAATAATTAAAAAAAATCTTTTAATTTTTTACCATCACTATGTTTCCTGCTTGTTTCTTTTTCTCTGCCTCTGCCTGTGTTGACTATTTTGCCTATCAAGCTAACATTGTGACAGACAGAAAGATTCAACATGGCTGGATCTAACATTCCTGACAAAGTTAATGCTGGTCTAACATTGAATTCAAATTTAATTTGAATGTTATCTTGAGCAACCGAACATATGTTTACAATGGCTTAGATTGTTGTAGTAAAAAAAAAAAAAAAAAAGTGTTAGATAGAATGTATCTGCATCTCTTGTGTGGTGCTTGGTAAATACATATATTAATAAAACACAATATTTCTCATTTTAATGAGTTTAAATCCCACTTTAAGATATTTGAAAAAATCACCTCAGTTTTCAAAATTAACTATGAGACGGCACTACTCAGGATCATGCGATCATAAATGTTAAAATCCTTTTGTGAAAGGATTCAGTTGCTCACTTTTGCTTTGAACGTAGAGTCACCTTCTTGCAAGTGCACAAAAATACTGTTTGGAATTCACCTAATTAAAACAGGACATTAACATGCAGAGTGAGGAACTCCAACATTTATAAGATAACTAACTAAATAAATGAATAGAATGTTCTTCCAATGATTACTCCATGTGACCACTGGACTAATGGACATGCCCATAAGTCAAGTGTGAGAAAATTACTTGACTGATTTTTTTAATTCAGTTTCCTTAGAGTAACTTGTTTACAATTTTTAAAGGTGCATTTTGCGATTTTTGCCAAACGAAGTTGACATTTGAAAGCACCAAAACAAACACTCCCATACCTCAACAGGACCTCACCCCTATTTTGATATCCCTGCCCCACACATAAGTACACACACACATATCACATAACACATATCACAAGAGAAGTAAAATAAAGTGCAAGTTTATATCACAATGGTGGTTAAAGGCAGCTGATCTTACCTCTAGTAGTGCAAATGTCTGGAAAAATTTAAGTGTCCTGGCTATATTTTTGTACAAGCCTTTATGGGTGCCTTTCTGAAGGTAATACCGGACCATGGCAACAGCCAGTACGAGCCACCTGCAATAAAAGACCAATTAAAATAAATAAATAAATAAATAAATAAATAAAAATAACACTTCAACAACAACACCAATTAAAAAAAAAGTCTATAATGTATGCTTTATGGACTGTGCCCTTCACCCTAATCTCAGGTAAAGATACAGTACATACACATAGTATAAAGTAGTTTATCACTTTAAGACACATTTTTATGCATGAAATTCATTGCACAGGAGAATAAAATATCAAACTAAGTTTTTTTTATTAAAAAGAGGTAGCATTTGCATATTTTTAAAGTCAAATCAGCTAATAAAAAATACAGCTTCCTACAATTTTAATTAACAATAGATGTCAATAAAATTTGAAAACAAAAGATATTTGCACGTTTTGATTTTCCATCAAATTTTAGTGAAACATCCATAGTTCATGTACTTTTGGGTACAGTTTATAAGCCATGATTAAACTTGCATTAAACTTAATAAACTTTTTTTTATCCCACCACAAAGGGGAAAAAAGGTTTAAAAGTGCAAACCAAGTGAAAAGTTTTTATGACATTTGCATGTTAATTGCAGTTAAATGAAGAATGTTTTATAGTTTATAGTTTACATGTATATTAAATGAAGTTAGCTGAACTTTAGAGACTTTTTGATCCACTTAATTAGGACTTAAGTACATCTAGAATGTCATAATCACGTGATAAGCATTTATGTAAACATATATTTTAAATATATATATTAATTTAATTTCTGTTGAAGCTTGTCATGTATTTGTGCTATTACACATTTTCATGGGATTTTGTACACTGAAAATGCCTTAACTGTAAAGGTAACACTCAAAAACACACTACAGTTAAAATTATATAAGTACTGTTTTATATATGCGCTTTAAGTCCACACCGGTTTAGAGCACGTAAGTTATGTTGAACTGAAAAACGGGTGCACTGAGCTATAATTTTAGTTATCGTGTCTTTTATTTTTCGTAGTTACATTTTGTCTATCGAGCATTTTGCCATGCCGGGCCAGAGTTCCAGTGTCAGCGCTAAACATATCACTGCGACAGTTCAGGAGACGGGGACGACACGTGCAATACAGTCAACCGTATTAGGAAAGGCTGAGCACGCTTCGGTAGCTGTGAAGAATATTCCTGTTACTTTGTAACAGCTGACCTTTCTAAAATAAAACTAACAATTACGTACGCGCACTGTGAGTGTTTAACGCATTAGTCTATCTTGAAGGTTTTAAAGCTGTCTTTGGTAACCTAACAGCTAGTCAGATTGATTTACAGTGGTCGGAACTATAAACAGACACACGACTGCGTTCAGCAAGTACATTGAATTAAAGCTGTTCAAACTTAAACTTTCACCAGCAAGTACCCAGCTGTCATGGCGATATTGTAGAACGTAAGCCATGCCGTTGCGATGGCGCCTTTCGTCCGCTTCTTGTTGTTGGTTTCTTTCTCCTCAACAGTTCCGTCCTCCTCGCCAGACGCCATGGTACCGGGTACAGACTGCGAAAGTCACAAAAACATTGCGCCAGCACAGCTGTCGACGGGGGCTGGTCATCCTTTCACGGGACCCCTTTGGAGGAGTCATTGGCTACTGCATGAGTGTTAACAGAGGAAAACGGACTCATTATTCAAATTAATTTGACTTATCATTTCACTCAAAATAACATCATACATATACATATATATATATCCTATTAGTCTATTAGTATTTTTTATTTTTTTTAGTCATGTTAGGTTATTAGATGTTCATTTATAATGTGGGGTACACTTTGCAAAACATTATTTTCCACCCCAATTCGGATCCCCTGTCAAAAATGTTCAGTTATGGTGCTGAAAAGAATAGTCAGGAAATGTAAATGTAATATATAATACTGTTATTATTAGCTAACATCAGTTCGGCTGCTTTCCATTTCTAAAGGCTCATCTCTTATCGCCATACATATTATTAACCCCAATTAGTAGTAGTTAATTAGTATTGTTGCTATTGCATTTTTATAGTTGCTCTGCTTACTGTACATTATTTTGATCTGTCATGATTCATTATTATATATGCTTGAATGTGGAATAGAATGTTGTGAGATTAAAGGGGTGATGACATTAAAAAAAATTGGCCTTGATCTTTTGGCATATAAGAACTCTTAGTGCCATTAAACACCCTGTAAGATTCATAGCTTAAAACCTCCTCCTCATTATAAACAAATCATTTAATTAAGCTCCAAAAACGTTTTGGATCCGAGGGGCAAGGTGACGTCACCCGGGCACTGTCGTTTGCATAAACACCGCCTCCAGAGCAATGGAGCGTGCAAGATGCTGAGTTATAGCACCCATCAACAAAGCTGAATCTGGGCAATAAAACAGACTTTTTCAATGTATGTTTTATTTAGATGTTAAGTGCTACTCATGCACCACAGTCTGTTCAGAAATATGTCAGCTGATAAGAAAAGAGAATTCTGTGGCAAAGGAGAAAGAAATTGCTGCTGACACGGAGAAGACAGCTAGCTCTGCTAATGCCTGCTACATCCTAATTGATAGCTGTCATGACTACTATGGGCCTGAAGAGAAGATGGAATTTTCAGTGTTGTCAGTAGAAGATTTTCCCTCGCTTTCCTGTACTTCTTTGAAGCCTCCCTCCAAAAGAGGCTGTGGTGAGTCTGCTGACAACATTATCACAAAACTTTCTGAGCTCATCAACATGAGGTCTGATAAAGTGGAGAGCGGCAAATTCTTCTCACATTGCTGGTTTGATAGAAAAGCTGAACTTCGTATGTGTTCATGCACATGTGGCACAGCGTGCCAGAAAGCATTGATGAGAAAAATGTGAGGAAGAAGTGATTTGCATTTGTCCGAAATTACTGCCAGAACATGGTGATCATCTTCTGGATGTGGTTGACACAGTACATTGTGTTATCATATATTGTTGTCATATATAACATCATATATAGTTTCTTTCTTTGCCTCTTTTTGACCTGGACCATTATGTTCATATTATTGATAGCCAAAGGTCATATTTCGTCTGTTTATGCCCAAAGCAGTCATAATTGATGTAGCGCTATGTTCTCACCACGGTTAGTAGCTGTCTTTAAGCTTCTGTTCTAAGGAATTGTTCAAGTGACTTATTTTTAGTTTTTTCCAAATCTTGTTATTGTGACGTCTTTATCTATAACTTCACTTATTGCCAGGGGACTAAGGAACCATTTAAAATGCAAAGCCTTTTTTTTATATAACAGATTTTTGTTTTCTTCAAGAGACTCACAGCGTCTCTGAGGATGGAAATCCCAGTGGGGAAATTACATTTTTTGTTCTCATGCTTCTCAATGGTTTGCGTGTTTGTACACTCAAAAAATTATTTGCTGGTAAACTTCCTTATACGGATTTTGATACCAATGGGCATTTTAATGTGTCAAATTCAAATTCATAACTTTAACTTCATTTTCATGAATATTTATGGGTACAATTCAAAGACAGATTCTTAGATAAGATAGAAGAAAAAATTGTTCAGTGGTTAGCCAAATTCCCTGATGCGCATATACTCTTGGGTGGTGATTTTAATATCACATTAGATAATGTGATTTACAGATGGATTCCTGGTTTTTGTACTAATACAAATGTAAAGCTAAAAAATGTAATGCTGAGATGTGATCTGACTGATGCTTGGAGAGTTAATCATTCTCATACCAGGGCCTTTACCTGATATAATAACTCAAGGTCTAAGCAATCGAGAATAGATTTATGGTTAATTTCCCGTACACTTGAAGAAAATCTGAGTTCTGATATTTTATCTACATTAACTCAAAGCAATACAAATCCATATTGATTTGCTGTCAATGTCTTCTACTAAAATTTATAACTCTGATTGGAAACCTAACAGCTCTGTACTGAAACATAAAACTGTTACTCTTAAAGGTGCACTAAGCAATTTTTGAAAAACGTTCTCCACAGTGTCAGAGTCCCAAACCACACCTGTAGCGAATCAGCATAAGAGGTGTGTCTTGTAAGGACAGATATTAGCAGATTGACTATAGATAGAAAGAAATTTAAGATTAAAAAAAAGGGGAAAAATTGTCAGGGTTTTGTCACTTTGGTCTAGTTTATTAATGGTTGACAGAGCCCTGACACCCCCATGAGTTTGTGTGTACCAAACAAGATAAAAGCCATGTGCACGAGCCACACTTGCAGTGCGACATTTGCAACAACGTAGCTACACAATTTGCTCTTTTAGAACTTATCTCTTAGAAACAAGCTTTTTTAGGGAATCAGCTGGATCCACTGCTGCTGTGATGCTGAGGACGGCAGAAAAGCAATGAATCAGCCAAGCAGAAGGTCACTGGTCCACCTTGATCCGCTGCGAAGACGTTTCAATGGCGAGAGGCTTCGAGTCTCTCTTATATAGCCGTATGGCCCGCCCCTTCTGGCGGGTTACGACAGGCTTCGTCACCATAGACTCGTGCAGCACCGCTGCTGAGTCATTGGTTCATTTCATTTCACTACGCGATCCAATGTCCGTGCAGTTTCACTGCGTTATTAAAAAGGCTTCAGTCAAGGAGAAAAAAGGACTTTTTCCCATAGCGTCTAGCGACACAGTGCGAGTTACGTTACGGTGCGACTCGTTGCCGCTGGCGTGTCACTGCCGGCGCGACCACATTGTATAAAAGGGCGCTAGCCGAACACATCATCCGCTTCTTCATCTGAAGCTTATGTCCGAAGCATGGCGATCATGCTAGAGGACGCAGTTTCTCGTTCCCTTCCCAGGGAACCATGGTTACTTTGTAACCTGAGACGTTCCCTTCCGAGGGAACATCGAACTGTGTCCTCTAGGGGTCGCTATGGGGAACGGTTATACTCACGCTGCCATGCTGAGGGGAGTGCAAGCCAGACAAAAAAGGTGAGCACTAAGTACCAGCTCCACCCAAGGTGAGGGAGCTGCCCTAATGACGTCCAGGCGGCTGTCAGTAACTTAATCCCTTCGGCTAAAGGTCTGAGCTGCATACCGAAGAACTTACCTGCAAGGGCGAGGCTAATAAAAGCCTGACCCTAGGGCAGAGCTCAGGCTTGGAAACAGATAACAATAGATTCCTTTAAGGGATATAGCCAGTTGTCTAGGACAGTAGTCTAGACCTCGGCTTGTCAACTAGGGGCTTAACTACAGCTCTGCGCGACCTTGCTGAAGGCCATGCATCGGTATCCCATTTTAGAAGTATCGTCGAAGATACATAAGTTGAGTGTGGGGGGCCTATTATCTCAAGAAAGGGTGTGAAGCTGGACGCGTAATCCCTGCCATACAGGATTTTAGAAAGAACACAAGAAGCTAGTGTGCGTTCTTACCACAACATGGATTTTAGAATGTGCCTGGACACTTAATACCATTCACAGTATCAAGAGGCTCTGGGAAGCAGAGAACACAATTCCCACATTAGAGGGAGGTTCAAGCTGTCAGGGAGCAGAATCGTATGTATCTTCAATATCTTCAATATGAGGGGAGCACTGCAGCGCTCAATATTGAGCGGCCTGAGTGGGATGTCCCCGGAGCAGAGAAATTCAACTGTTCCAAGATAGGACAACAGCAACAGGGAACAGCATACTCATAAAAGACCCTCATTCAATGAGGGGAACAAAAAATGGCTGATCCATCAGCATCCCACCAGGGGCTACAATCAGAAACATGGGGAGCGGGCCCTTCTCTGACATCAGAGAGGTACTTGAGTGCTCCATTTAGGAGTGGCATGCAGAAGACCCTCAGTGAGGGGAGAATTGCCAAGCTCATGCGATGTCAGGAGAGACATTACAGGGGCAGAGAAAGAGGCCTAAAGACCTAGGCTGCTGTGTTTTAGATCTCCAGAAGACCAAGGATCTTTGATACTCGAAAAGGGTAACCAATGTGGCGGAAGGCAAAACACATCAGACGGCAGCAAGCAGTCGACTTATCCGATGAGGTTATCTCGAAAGCTCAGTCCTCATAACTGAGGCGAGCATTCAGCAGCCACGGGGTAGATACCTAGCCATCAATAGAGAGGAGGACCTCCCCGATCTACCCAAAGACTGCATGCTTTAAGTGACCCTGCCTTAGTGAAGGGAGCACTGCCATGCTCATCCAACGTCAAGAGAGACATTACAGGGGCAGAGAAAGAGGTCTAACGACCTAGGCTGATTCTAGATTGATCCTATGGCGCTCAAGAGGCCAAGAGCTTTAATACCCATATAGGGCAATGCAACCTCCGCAAACGCCAGTGTGGTGGAGGGAGAACACATTGGGCGGCAACAAGTGGCCGACTTATCTGATGAGGTTGTCAAGGAGCATTTTGCAGCCATAGGGTAAGTACCTAACCTTCAATAGAGAGGAGGACCTACCCGTTCTGCCCAAAAGATGGCGTGCTTCAACGACCCGGCCTTAGCGAGGGGAGATGAGATGAGCATCAGAAGAGGATACAACTCGAGGGCGATTGACTTCTTCCTAAAAAATGAGTTTAAACAAGTTTTGACATAACATGCATCAGCACCTCCAGCCTTGATGCTGAGGCGACACCTAGGCCAACACTCCAGGGAGGGGAGCCTCAGGTCAACCAACAGTGGCACTAGACCCACGAGTCCAATACTTGGAGTGCTACTGGTCCTCAGATCCAGTTTAGGGAGGGTTTCCGTGGAAACACTTCTCATTCAAGAGCTCCAGAAGGATAGTGAGTTCCAGCCTACTTCTCAGAGTGACAACTTCACTGAAGTAAAAAGTGAAACTGCTCTATGCCTCAACAAAAGATGCTTCAACACAGGGGGGAGCTAAACAGGCAGCTCCTCAGAGCAACGCCATCTGGGTGAGAGGGAGCAAGCCATACTGGAGGTTACCTGAACAGAAGGACCAAAGGGTCCTAGGGGTTGCAGTGATGTAACGGGGACCCAACGACTAGATAAACTACCTCCGTAGTACCTAGCGATTCGGCTGCAGAAATAAGGCGATCTATCTCCTTTCTCACCCACCAGATTCACAGCCCGTTCTGCGGGATCGGAAGCCCGCTCTGCGGTTACTTCCCCCCACAGAATGGACTCCTCGCTCCACCTATCGTCCTACGAGGAGGTCGATGTGGAGCCACTCCCTCAATCGCTTCAGTACGAGGAGCTGCTGGAGATGGTAATTCGTGCAGTGTCCAAGCTAAACATCGATTGGCCCGCCGAGAAAAAGGCTGAACCGCAGATAAGCAAGTTAGATGAGCACTTTCTGCGGAGCAAGCCGCCATCTCTTCTTCCCCGACCTCCACTCAGAGATCTCAAGGTTGTGGGTGAGACCCTTTTCGGCCCGCTTGTTCGCCCCCGCCTCGGATTTTTACGGCAACGTGGCGGGGCTGGGCGTGCGCGGCTATAAGATGATGCCCCGGGTGGAAGAGACTTTGGCCAGTTATCTTTCCCCAGGCGTGGCATCGTCTTTGAAGGCTCCATCCTTACCCTCCAAGCCGCTTCGAACAACCTCGGCGCTTGTGGGTAAGGGGTACACGGTGGCAGATCAGGAAGAAACATGTCTGCATACGATATCAGTGCTCCAGGCATATCAGGCCGACCAGCTTAAGGAGTTAGATGATAGCGAGAAGGTCGACGTTTCAGAGCTCCGTCGTACCGCTAATTTGGCTCTCCGTGCAATCCAATATGAAGAAAAAGGACAGGGTCGTCCTCCTGGATGCCCCGCTTGCACCTTCTGGCCAGTTTAGCGATGCAGTCGACTCTGTCATCAGCAGGTATCAGGAGGTGCAGAAGCAGGAGGCGGCGTTCCAGCAGTACCTTCCTCGTCGATCTCTGGCTCTGGCCATGTACTAGCTCCTTGTATTGTGAGGTCCAAAAACTGAGCATCACTACTCGAGTTCCCCCGTCCCGAGACCAGCAGCGCTCCAGGCCGGGGGCTTCCAAAGCTAGGCCCGACCTGCGGGTTGTGTTTCAGTTGCGGAAGCCTCCAATCAAGCGGTCCTGATGCCATCTCAGGACTGTTTTAGGCAGCCCCTACCAGGGAAGAGTGGGTTACACCACATTACATGTTGTCTGTCTCTCCTCGATGCCCTCAGGAGGCCATTCTGCTAACCTTGCCAATGTTACAGGGTGCAGTGGTCTCCGGCGAGCACACATCTTGGGTTTTTCCACCCGCGGACGTAACAGAACCGGGATGCTCGTCACCCCTACGGGGTCTCTAAAACAGTTAGTTCGGCAGCCTCCTGCTGGTCTGCCATTACAGGACTCTGAACTAGCAGTTCAGTCAACACCAGAGGCCAGCTTCGAACGGCTGGATCCCTTAGTAGACTATTTGGCAGCGTGGAAACCACTGCCAAATGTGTCTGCATGGGTCCTGCGTACTGTAGAAAAAGGCTACTCTATTCAGTTTGGCACCCTGCACCACCTTTCGACGGGGTCTTTCCCACTCTGGTGGGTTCCGAGCAGGCTCTGGTCATGGAACAAGAAGTAGAGACCCTTCTGAGGAAGGAGGCCATCGAGGTGGTCCCTCTTCATGACAGGGAGTCCGGGTTCTACAGCCGGTACTTTATTGTTCCAAAGAAGGATGGAGGGCTGTGTCCCATTTTAGGTCTGCGTCGACTCAAACGTTCAGTCATGAGATTGAAGTTCAAAATTCTTACTGTCAAGCAGGTAGTGTCACAAATCAGGTTCGTGGACTGGTTTGTGGCGATAGATCTAAAGGAAGCTTACTTCTACGTCTCCATCCTTCATCAACACAGGAAGTTCCTGAGGTTTGCTTTCAGGGGCAAAGCATACCAGTATTGGGTTCTTTCCTTCGGCCTACCACTCTCACCCCGTATGTTTACAAAGTGTGTGAATGCTGCCCTGGTCCCTCTTCATCTCCAGAGCATTCGCATACTCAATTACATAGATGACCAACTGATTCTAGTGCAGTCAGAGAGTCTGGCGGCTCGGCATCGAGATGTCGTCCTCGCCCACAGGAGAACATTGGGGTTAAGACTAAACGCCAAGTGTGCTTTCTCCATTACAGAGAACCACTTATCTAGGCGTGGTGTGGGATTCGATCACAATGCAGGCACGTCTGTCTCCTGCTCAGATTGAATCGATCCTCATGGCAGTCGCGAGAGTGAAGGAAGGCCGATCACTCACTGTAAAACAGTGTCAATAACTGTTGGGTCTGATGGCAGCTGTGTCCAACGTGATACCTTTTGACCTGCTGCACGTGAGGCCCTTACATTGGTGGCTCAAGACCAAGGGGTTCTCCCCGAGGGGAAACCCGCTCCGCATGATCAAGGTCACACGGCGATGCCTACGTGCCTTAGACGTGGAGAAAACCTTGGTTTCTAAATCAGGGCTCGGTGTTGAGGATTCCTTGTCGCCGCATGATGCTAGCAACGGACGCATCCCTTACCAGCTGGGGGGCGGTCATGAGTGGTCGCCCCACCCAAGGTCTGTGGAGCGGTCACCATCTCAGCTAGCACATCAACTGTCTGCAGATGCTGGCCATGTTTTGAGCTCTGAAACACTTTCTCCCAGACTTGAGAGATCGCCACGTGCGCACCGACAACACTGCGGTGGTCTATTACATCAACCACCAGGGAGGTCTAAGCTCACGCCCCTTGTACAAGCTGGTGCACCAGATCCTTGTGTGGTCCCAGGGCAAACTCTCCTCGCTGAGAGCAGTTCATGTCCCTGGGCATCTGAATGTGGGAGCAGACATCCTGTCAAGGCAGGGGCCGAGGCCTGGGGAATGGATGCTTCACCCCGATGTGGTGAAGCAGATTTGGAGAGTTTTCGGTCCAGCTCAAGTGAATCTGTTTACTTCCAAGGAGAATGCTCAATGTCCCCTTTGGTGCTCTCTGACTCCCCTGGGACTAGATGCCATGGTACAGACGTGGCCGAGGCTGCGTCTGTACACGTTTCCCCCGATCGCTCTCCTCCTGGGAGTTATGGAGAGAGTGCGCCGGGACGGGGTCAGTCTACTCCTAGTATCCCCGTACTGACCGGGCCGAGTATGGTTCTCGGACCTGATTTCTCTCCTCGATGGTCTCCATGGGAGATTCCCGTCAGGAGGGATCTTCTCTCACAGGCAGGGGGGTACCATCCTCCACCCCCGCCTGGAGCTGTGGAAGCTGTGGGTGTGGCCCCTGAGGGGGTACAGCTCATAGCTTCTGGTCTCTCAACTGAGGTTGTTGAGACCATCCTCCAATCCAGAGCTCCCTCTACGAGGAAACTGTACGCCCTGAAGTGGAGACTCTTCACTTCATGGTGTGGAGACCGCCACCGACACGTTTCCTCCACGGTGTGCTGAGGCCGAGGCCTCCAGTATGACCCTGTGTCCCCACGTGGGACCTTGCTGTGGTGCTCGAAGACCTCTGTAGACCTCCGTTTGAGCCTATAGAGGAGATTTCTGATCAGTTGCTTACCATCAAGACTACGTTGCTTCTAGCGCTAACTTCCCTCAAGTGGGTTGGGGACCTGCAGGCCCTTTCGGTGGCCCCTTCCTACCTTGACTTTGCTCCTGGACTGGCCAAAGCATTTCTTTACCCCCAAGTGGGGTATGTCCCTAAGGTCCCTTCTGCTGCACCACAGCCTGTCGTGCTCCAGGCATTCTGTCCTCCTCCCTTCAGGGAGCCTGACAAGCAGAGGCTTAACTGTATGTGTCCAGTTCGAGCACTGGACACATACATCCACAGAGCTGCCCTGTGGTGAAAGGTGGACCAACTGCTAGTGTGCTATGGTCCCCCCAAAAGGGGTCTCCCTGCCTCCAAACAGACCCTCAGTAGGTGGATTGTCAATGCCATTTCTCTTGCTTTTGAGTCCTCTGTTCCTCTAGCGTTTTCGGATGCAGCGTCTCGTTCCGTCGGGGAACCACACTATTAAAAATAAATGTAATTTTACACTTAAATGTCTGTATTTTTTACAGTATTTTACCTTTTTTCATTATACGATGAAATACCTGTTGTATTACAGATATTTTCTGTATTTTAAAGTTCCACCATTAAATTTACAGATAATTTCTTGTATTTTGATATTACATACATTTTCTGTTTTTTAAAGGAAATTTTTCGTATTTTCACAGAGTAATGTGTAATTTAACATAAATGTCATGTAATAATTACAGATTATTTCTGTAAAAATAAGAAAAAATTGAACCACATATAATTTATTCAGTGTTTTTTATTACCATTGAAGGTCATTAATTATGTGAAGGTTAATGTGAGGTTTTAAGGTCAAATAATAGTATTTGTACATACAGTAGACTACATGTACTGTTAATTGTTTTAAAATACTTTTACTACTCATTTAACCTTGTCTTACAAATATATGCTATATATATGTATATTTTAATCAAATGTTGTTTTCTGTCATGGTAGGTATAAAGAGTGTGTGTACGCGCGCGCGAATGGTTTGATTTGGGATGGGAATGATTTGAATTTATTTCAGGCCATCCATTCGGAAATGTGTGAGAAAATAACGCGCTCTTTCTCCAGTGAGCCTGTTTCACCAACTACAACAAATTCGGACAATGCTACAGCAGACATCATGCCAACCACTGAGGTAAGTCTTTCATACAACATGTAAGCGATATTTTTATAGTGTAGCTGCGCAATTGTGTTATTTAGTTTTGAAGCTAAAATTAGCATTTCTAAACAAGCTTTAGTAAACGCGTTATTCGTATCAAAATCCATTCGAGTGTATATAACGTTAAAGTCTTTGCTTATCCGGAAGAACCCGCCAGTTTTTCAAACTCTTAAAATGCGGGACATTTTGAAACGCTGAACGTGGCTAACGTTACCTAAGTTATATCAAAAACGTTTTTAGAGCGAATTCAGTAGGCTGTACACTTTATTGATTATGAATTTGAACGTAGTATGATAACGTTAAATCGCAAGGTAGGCGCTTTCCCCCTTTCATATTCTCCTGTACTTACATTTTTTAAAAAGTACTCAGAATTTGGTCCTCCATTGTCACTAATGTGTTAAGCGTTTTGTAATGGTTTTCTATGGGAAAACGCTCAATCTAACTTGCAATTAAAAAGCGTTGCATTCACATTCTGGGCGCATTTGCTGGCCTACATCTATATTATGCACGTGTAAGTGCATATTTTAGTCTTGTAAGTAATAATAATTGTTCTAATCTTTGTGTTCTGATTAGGAATAAAACGCACATCTTGAGGCCTGAGGCTGAGTAAACTATCATTACATATGGGATCGTTGATTATGAAAACTGCATCCATCCTGGACAGTTGCACTTCTACTGTAGGTAGTAATATGATGCAGCTAAGTCAAAGTAAGTAAATTTACTTTCTATAAATTGAGCTAAAGTCACATGGTGGACCAAAACATCACTGTTAACCTTTCCTGCTCAGTTTCCAGATCATTCTCCAGTCTCAGTGGAGTATAGGATGTAATGTCTGAATGAAATACAAAGCATTAAATCATAATTATTATTATTATTATGTTTTGTTTCAGGTCGTGTGGAAAGACTGTGGAGATCTACAGCAGATAAGCATGACAATTCAGGTGTGGAACTTTTGGTTATTATTGATATTATTATTATTATTATTATTATTATTATTATTATTATTATTATTATTGTTGTTAAATCTGTAATCAGCATAGACAAGTTTTTTCATGTCATATGATAATACAACAAATTCTGTATTTTCTTTTCATGCAGCTGTTTGTTTCTTTCTTTTTTGAAAATGGTTCTTTGTGTATAATTTTCAGTTTCTTTGTGGTAAGGGGTGAATAAATTAACCATCAGTGTAATTAAAATCAGTGTAAAATGGCTGCATGAAAAGAAGTCTGTGAAATGTATTGTTTGACAATGATTGTCATTTTATGCAGAAGCAAAAGTTTATAGTTCAACCCTAATGCTTTGTTTCATTATCTGGATCCGTATGGGTTACCTTTATGTTTCTACATTACATTTTTGAATAATCAGAATGTTGGTATACCCACTTTTTTTTTCATTTTATGCCTCAACAGATCTTGGACTCCAAAAGTGTGAGTAAAACAAAATAATTTTCAACTTTGGGTAGGGCTGGGTATCGTTTTTTGATACTTTTTAGGCACTCACCAAATTGCCTCAAACTATTGAGTATCAAAAAAATGTCTTGTTGTTTGAAATATTAAATGTCAGAATGCTTTACGTGCCCAAATCAAGTGCTGGTCATTGGCTGTGGCAAGGCATCAAGGGCTTTAAAATTCAGGAACCAGTATCGAAATCAAGGTATCGTTATTGATATTGAACATTTTTGAATGTTTACATTAATTTTT
>JAHKKF010536928.1:32047-46280 GCA_019740295.1 Labeo calbasu | reverse complement strand
AACAGTGTTATCCTTGCTCCAGAGCAGGGTTTCAAAACTTTGGGTAAACAGCAGTGCTAACCCCACTTCTAAAACTACACCTGAGGTTAAAAGCGGAGTTTAAAATGATGATAACCTAGGGTTAGCGCCCTGTAAAAAGCCCTATGAGTTAAATGTCCCTGACGACCTCTGTAGTCCCATTTCGCCATAATTTATTAAGTGCCTTTTTAAGACAAAAGCTTAAAGGGGTCATTGGATGCAAAACTCACTTTTACATGTTGTTTGAACATAAATTTGTGTTGGCAGTGTGTGTACACAACCACCCTATTATGATAAAAATCCACCCAGTGGTATTTTTGCAATCTTTATAAGAAACATCCCCTTTTTCAAATCAAGCCATTCTCAGCTTCTTGTCGGTGTGACGTCACATGATAGCTGATTGACATGACCGTCTTACCTTAGACCTGCCCTGATTGTGCTGTGAACAGTTTGACTCCGACTGCCATTGTTTGATTCAACGTTTGAGGTGTTCTGTTGTTGCATGTAATAATGATCATAGCAGTCATCATTTACTCCCAACATCTGAGCCGCTGAAGACGCATTAACGTTATTCTACTATAGTTTGTATGCATCTTCGCAAATCGCTTTCTTAATAATGTGCTAGTTAACAAGTTTTGGGCTAAATGTGGCTAAAGTAAACAGACCGGCTTGTCACCCCACAGAAGAGAGGGGAGGGGTGAGCAGAGCTCATTAGCATTTAAAGGAACATGCAATAGAATGGCTCGCTCTGAACAGGGCTGATTTTGAGAAGGTAATTTGTCACTAACGTTAAGAAATTTTAACAAAAGTATGTTATAGACGCTAAAGATGCTAAAGAATCATATCACCTTTGGAAAATGGGCATCCGATGACCCCTTTTAAAAAAAAGTGGGACATTACTAATGCAGCCTATTACCACAGACCTTTTATCAGAGGTCTCCAACCTGGAGAGCTACAGTCCTGCAGATTTCAGCTCCAGTCCCAATCAAACACACCTGAACCAGCTAATCAAGCGGTGCGGAGTGAAAACAATCATGGCCGCCATATTGAAAAGTTTTTCCAAATCAAAGTGCTCAAAACTGGCCACTTCAAAGGGCCCTTCGGAATGAAGGATTTCAAAGGGTACAACTGATGGACACTTTGGCCTTCATGATTCTTTGCGCAGATTCTTTGCATGATGATAGCGCCTCAGTATGGGCATGGGATGATGACCCAGAAGGGCACTTCAAGAAACAGTTGTTCAGTCCCCTACACACTTCAAGCCTTCGAAGCTCTCACTCCGGAGGGTAAACCCTTTGAAGGGATTAGGGCATAGAGATGAGCCCTTCTGAAGTCTGCAGGACGATAGCTCTCCAGGACCGGGGTAAAGATCCCCGTCTTATATCATGCAATAAAATATAATATAAAAAACAACCCTGGAATCATAAGTTCAAAAATACTCATTTGTTTCTGGGTTTTAGGACTCATTCCTTCAGCACTTTGTTGTCACGTCTGTCTTGAGCTAATACAATGTCATTACATTATCTCAATGTGGTGACTCTTTGTGTACATCAGTAGGCTTATCTTCTTCCGGACGACCAATTGTAAATTGATTATTTGAGGACAGGATACAAACAAACACGATAATGTTTCATGCTTCATGATAATGTCTCTTGCCTGTCGATCGATCCAAGCAAGTAATATATCATTGGGAACCAACAGACAGTCTCAAGAAACTCTGCATCTGGCCTAAAAAAAAGACAGTCCACACAGAAATACAACATTATGTAGCCATCAGGGGAAATTTAACTTTAACTGCAAGACTACAAGACATTGGCAACTAAAGAAGAGGAAGTAAATCTCAATGAGTGATGTGTGAAATTAGAATGTTTACTTATGTTCCAAGAGCAGCACGATGGGACACAGTTCATTCTCTGGTCTGTAAGAGGCTCGTAATGGGAGGATGAAGTTGTACAGGCCATTTCCTGTGGTCTCAGCAGACACAATGATGAGTTTATTCTTCAAACCATAGGCTTTTATATCTTCTTCATTTTTGTGGTTGCAGGTCTTGGACAAAAACTGGCACAACAATAAGATGATTTAGCAATGCAATATTACAGTTCAACATAAAACCAGTGATTCCCAAGAGCCTACAGTGAATATTTAAAGCATATTAATAAAACATGTGCTACTGTTGAGAAACGTGTGAAAACTGTGAAATATTATTACAATTTTCAATAACGGTTTTATATTGTAATATATTTTAAAATGTAATTTATTCCTGTGATCAAAGCATCATTACTCCAGTCTTCAGTTTCACATGATGTTTCGGGAAATCATATTAATATGTGGATTTGCTGCTCAGTTATTATTGGTGGTCAATAATAATGATTCTTATTATTGTTAAAAACAGTTTTAGCTGCGTCATAATTTTTGGAAACGTTTTTTTTTTTAAATTCAGGACTTAAATTCAGCTTTGCCTCACAAGAATAAATTACATTTGAAAATATATTGCAATATAAAACTGCTGTTTCAAATTGTAATAATATTTCACAATTAGTGTATGTTTTGCAATAGAAAAACTGTTATTTTAAATTGCAATACTATTTCTCAGTTTGACCTAAATGCACTTATAGCATAAATGCTGCCTTGGCAAAATTGTAATGTCTCCAAACTTTTGTGATGCAAAGCTGAATTTTAGATTCTTCAGTGTCACCTGATCCTTCAGAAATCATTCTAATATGCTGATTTGCTGCTCAAGAAACATTACTTACTGTTATCAATATTGAAGACAGCTGTGCTGCTTAATATTTTTGTGGAAATTGTGATACAATTTTAGAAAGTCGGAAAGAACATCATTTATTTGAAATAGAAATCTTTTGCAATATAAATGTTTTTTACTGCTGCTTTTCATCACTTTAATGCGTCCTTCTGAAATAAAAGTAGCAACACTGTTGTAAATGAAATATTGTCCACCAGAGTGTAATCAAGACATGTAATACCTTTTCCAGCTGCATACAACATTTGGGTGTTTTTTCTTTCCGTAAATGGCAAAGTATCTGTGAGCTTCCGATGTAGGGTAAATCTGGAGGATATCCTTTAATGTAACTGCAAAAAAGTTCAGATGATTTCATTCCCATAGCTGCCATCTTGACTGTGTTGACACTGAATCAAACTAATATCAGTGTTCGCTAACTGATTATTTTTACTTTCAGTAAAAGAAAAAAATTACCCATTTCCAGTGCAGGGTTGACATGGACTCTTCGACTGATCACTGAAGACGTTGTCAGTTTGAAAGGAAGGTGAATCGGGCAATTCTATAACAGGAACCATGTTTGGTTTTCTGGTGTCAGATATATTAGTTTCAGTTGAGAGCGATGGACTAAAACTGGATGGAATGCTTATTTCCTGCATGTCTATGGCCATGGTACCTTTAGAAAATATAAACAAAAAACTTTAGACAAAAATATAGAATCACATGACATTTTTCATCCACATGTTTCTGGGAGAATTTAAATAAATGTGTGTCTTTTCTCATTCATGTCAGAAATGGGAGTGTTTTTGAAAGAAGTCTCTTTTGCTCACCAAGGCTGAGGGGAAGATTAGTGCTTTTTGTCATTTTATAAGCTGACACACCCAGTCCCTATTCACTTACATTATATGGAAAAGAGCGGGTAGGATACTCTTCAAAAATTAAGTTTTTAAGATTTTTAAAGTTTTAAGAAATAATACTTTTATTAATCAAAAACAAATTAAATTGATCAAATATTGGCAGTAAAGATTTTCACACGGTTACAAATAAATGCTGTTCTTTTGAACTTTCTATTCATGAGGAAATCCTGAAAAAATATCAAGGTTTTCACAATAATATTATGCAGCACAACTGTTTTCAACTTTCACAATTTTTGAACAACAAATCATCATTATATTAGAATGATTTCTGAAGGATCACGTTTAAATATATTTAAATAGAAAACAGTTCTAGTGTAATCATATTTCACAATGTTACTGTTTTCACTGTATTTTAAATCAAATAAATAGTGCCATGCATAAGCATAAGAGACTTCTTTCAACATTAAAACATGAAAAATTTTACTAACCCCCAAATTTTCAATGGTATTGCTATGATATGTACAGTATCTTTCTTTTTAAATTATTATAATACTCATGTGTCTGACCCATGCTAGTAATAGCGCTGCTGGTTGGAGGTTGAGGTGTCTCTGTCTTAAAGCAGGAGTTCTCCTCTTTGGTGAGACTGATGTAGAAGCACACGTCCAAGGCGTTCATGATGTGCTGAGGACCAGGATTCAGCAGTATATTCTTAGTGTCGTCAGGACAGACTCCAATGAGACAGATGCCATACCTACAAATGAGAGACATATTTACATAAATTAGTATATTTCAAGTGGTCATTTTTGTGGATTTAATGCAATATGCTTTTTTCACATACTCACTTATTATATGCATTAAAGGAGGCATAAGTGAAGCTCTTTCCCTCATACTCAGAAAAGAAGACGCTTTCTTCCAGAACAATGCTGTACACTTCATTTCCGGAGCATTTCCCGTAAATTCTGTGCCAGTCCTCAGGAGAATGCTGACCCTCTCTGCAGAGATACACACGTCATATCATGTATATCATCAAATATAATTTTGCTTCTGAGTTTCACAACATGAGGGTGAGTGAATAACAATATCCAAATGCCAGATTTACTAGACATGGCAAATTAGTGTGAGATTGCAATCGCTGATGGGAGTGGAGAGTTCCACGACTGATCCACTGACAATTTGCACATTAAAGAACACAGCCACAATATTTCCATAATGACCAACGCAAGCTACCAAGAGCAGCACAAATTAGTGTAAGGTCGCAAACAAGCAGAGCAATCTGGATGTCTAATAGAGACAAAAAAGGGTTATAAATATGGTGTATTTATCAGTGCCACACACCGTAGTAAATCACTTTACGTGATTTAGGATACATTTACATGGCAAAAATGTACTAAAATGGAATTTTTTTCTTTGCAATTTTTACAAATATTTTTAGTTGAATAGTCATTTGATCTCATATGGCCTAATTGTGAGGGCCTGCAATAATGTGGTTTGACAAGTGTGGCGCTGTGGCCCTGTCTAGGCTGCAATCCAAAAGAAGACATGCTCATGAGATATGCAAATAAAACAAAACCAGTGCAGTGTGGGAAACCTTAACAAAATTACAAACTAAAATGGTTATAATGTGTAAAAGGCTGATATACTGATGGTGAATTTCTTTTCTGTTCTTCGCTTTCGGGGTAAAAAGAAGTTTAATATACACTGCCGTTCAAAAGATGCCGTTCGGATCAGTTAGATTTTGAATGTTTTTTAAGAAGATTCTTACGCTCATCAAAGCTGTATCTAATTGATCAAAAATACAGAAAAAAAACGTATTTTTGTGAAATATTGCACTTAAAAAAAGTTTTCTATTTTAATATAGTTTAAAATATAATTTATTCCTCTGAAGCCAAGCTGAATTTTCAGCATCGTTACTCTTTAGTCTTTAGGGTGATCATCCAAGGGGGTGAGTACATGTTCAGGTCTTTCTTTCTTCAGTCATAAAGAAATTATGTTTTTTTTGAGGAAAACATTTCAGGATTTTTCTCCATATAATGGACTGATATGGTGCTCTGATTTTGAACTTCCAAAATGCAGTTTAAAGGCAGCTTCAAATGATCCCAAATGCGGTTGTAAATGATCCCAGCCAAGGAAGAAGGGTCTTATCTAGCAAAACGATCTGTTATTTTAATGAAAATAATACAGTTTATATACTTTTTAATGCCAAACGCTCGTTTTGTCTCACACTGCCTGGTCTGTTTTTGTTCCTGTTCATGACAGTAAGGGTATGTCGAAAAACTCCTGTCTCATGTTCTCCCTCAACTTCAAAACTGTCCTATGTCCCTGTTTTACCTTTTTTGTTAAGGGTGTTTGATCTTCTTTGCATGTTTACTTTGTAAAGACTGGGTCGGTACTTCTGCAGCAATGTAGGATGATTTTGAAATGATTTTTGAAGTTGAGGGAAAAAATACGATTGTAGTTTTTCGACATACCCTAACTGTCTTGAGTCAGAATACACAGAGTTCAGGGAGAGCAAGACAAGACGAGCGTTTGAGATTAAAAAGTATTTAAATTGTATTTTTTTAATGAAAATAACAGATCATTACGCTAGATAAGACCCTTCTTCCTCGACCGGGATTGTTTACAATCACATTTGGAATCGTTTGCTGCGTTTAAACTGCATTTTGGAAGTTCAGAATCGGGGCACCATATCAGTCCATTATATGGCGAAAAATGCAGAAATGTTTTCCTCAGAAAACATAATTTTTTTAAGACTGAAAAAAGAAAGACATGAACATCTTGGATGACAAGGGGGTTGAGTATATTATATGTGAATCTTTGTTTTGGAAGTGGACTTCTCCTTGAATATTTGTGGAACCTGTGAAACTTTTTTCAGGATTCTTTGATAAAAAAAAAAAGTTAAAAAGAATATATATATATATATTTTTTTTAAATAGAAATGTAACAATATACACTACTATTCTATAGTATATTATATACTATATATACATACATATATATATATATATATATATAAGTAGGAATATTCAAAGAAAAAAGTATAAGATGTTCCAAAAAATATTAATAATCAGCACAACAGTTTTAACACAGATAATAAATAAGCATATAAGAATGATTTCTGAAGGATCATGTGACACTACTGGAGTAGTACAAAAAATAAAAATAAAAATTCAGTGCTGTATTTTAAGCATATTAAAATAGGAAACCAGTATTAGAAATTGCAATAATATTTCACAATATTAAAGTTTTTTTCTGTATTTTTGATCAAATAAATACAGCCTTTATAAGCATAAAAGCAAGCTGTTAGTAAATCTGCAAGCTGCCTCAAATCATTTTTGGACAAACTATTACTTTCAGGGTTATTGATATGTTGTCAGGCTGGTGTACTCACAGGCCTTGAGATGTGTGCACCAGCAGGGTGATGAAGGTGGATGTGGCAGGACAGATGCAGTTTAATGCCAGCATGGCATATTTAAATTCTTCCTCACAAACAATATGATCTGAAGGGGAACATCACAGTACAACTATGTTAGATCTGTGTCAAAAGTTCTGGAATCAACTACAAAGACTGATTTAACAGTACCTGCAAACTTCACATGAATTTTGTTTTCTGGTTTGAGAATCTGAACAAAAAGAGTGCAGCTTGGAGCAAAGTCCTTCACTGCCCAAGCCCTCAGGATGGTCTGGTGATCCTGAGAAGAATCAACTCAATTATTCAAGTTGGAATATATAAAGGTGGAAAAAATATTTTCTATATGTTCCATCCCTTCGCAAATGACTTAAAAATAATGCTTTAAAGGGGTCATCGGATACAAAATTCACTGTTACATGTTGTTTGAAAATAAATGTGTGTTGGCAGTGTGTTTACACAACCACCCTGTAATGATAAAAATCCACCCCTTTTTTTAAAATCCCTATAAATCATAACCGCTTTCTCAAATCAAGCCATTCTTGGCTGTGTGACGTCATACAGGCAGACCTGGCCCATGATTATTGATTGACATTGCCGTTTAGCACAGATCCGCCCTAAGTGAGCTGTAAACTGTGCGGCTAAAGTTTACAGTCTCAGAAAACTGCTCATCACCCCACAGAAGAAAGGGGAGGGGTAAGCAGAGCTCATTATCATTTAAAGAGCCGTGCACCGAAACGGCTCGCTGTGAACAGAGCTGTTTTTGACAAGGTAAAAACGGTGTTGTTTTACACTACCATTGAGAATTTTTAACCAAAGTATGTTATAGATTTTTCATTAAGATCCTAAAGAATCATATCAACTTGTGGAAAATGGGCATCCGATGACCCCTTTAAAATGTTCTAAACATAATTATGCATTTCTCCACTTTTTGCTGAAAAATCTCAGTAATACATACTGCTGCATTGCGGTCAGCCTCACAGCGACAAGTCAGAATGAAACAAGCCTCAGCATTATCCAGCCTGTATGGAAAGACTTGTTTTGAGAAAATATATCTTGAATTAAGTCTCTTTGTCATTTCCCCATTGTCATTTCTTTAATTGTTTTAAATGTAAACTTCTCAAATTTAGTTTGGTTTATGCTGAAAACAAGAAAACAAATTTTGGGTACTTATTACTATAGTAATAACAGTATATTATGCAACTTACCTGTTTTTTTTTTTTTTTGTTTTTTGTTTTTTTCTGGCCAAAACATATTTAAAATATATGCTGAATATGTTGTAAGCAGTGAATCTCAATTAAATATATTTGTGAAACTGAAAATATATTTAGTTTCAATCTTCATATTCCAACATATTTGTAAAAATGTATTTTAGGGGTAAGGAAATGCATTTCCAATCTTACAGTAGCCTACATTTAGGCTAAATGCAAATGTGGATGAAACAGCCTACCACTAATCAAAATTAGATTTAAATGTATTGTAAACATTTTTGGATCATTGTAAAGTATGTTCCTGGCTTATTTTTTATCAAAATGTGTTCTATGTTTACGCATATTTTTTTCTCAAATGTGACATGTGAACGTCTCGATTATGTATGTAATCATTCCCTGAAGTCAACTGACGTCATGGGGTCTCACTTAGGAGCCCAGTCACCTCTGAGCTTAAGAAGAAAAGGCCAATGAGAATTGGTGAGTGGAATTTGCATGCCAAGCCACTCCCCCCGTACATAGGGGTATATAAGATGGCGGTGTGCATCCACTCATTCAGGTTTGTGATGAGGAGCCGAGACGCATCCTGGCATTCAGCACAGTTCAAGATTGTGGCATGAGGGACATAACGTCTCCGTTCCCTTCTTTAGGGAACGAGGGTTACAGGCAGGGCAATGGAGGACCCAGAGTTCACCAAAGGGGAACAGCTGGAAGAAAGTGCATGGATCCAAAAGGGAATTGCGCTGCAAGCCGACACCGAGCTGGCCTCCCGCAATGTACCTGATGTTACCCAATACACGGAAGGACACGGGCTCCACATGAAGATTATAAAATTTTGGGAAGGTGTTAGTTGTCGCCCAGTCCGCAGCTCTGCATATGTCTGCAAGAGAGGTGCTGTGCGCCAACGCCTAGGAGAAGGCAAAACTCTGTGTGAAGTGAGTACACCAAGGTGATGGCATCCACCACCCAATGAGCCAACCTCTGTTTGGAGACATCATTTCCCTTCTGCTGACCTCCAAAGCAAACAAAGAGCTGCTCAGAGCATCTGAAGCTCCAGGTATGTTCCACGTAAATAAAGGGGAATCTGAGCTGCGTCTGACTCCAGCTTCAGAAGACGATAGCCTTCAAGGTAGGAAGATTTTCCGCAGCCGAGAAACTCCCGCAGCAATTGGTTGTTGTGCTTCTTTCGTAGAAGCAGCACTCTCAAAGTGATCAAAGCAAAAATCTGAATGAGTGGATGCAAGCCTCCATCTTATATAACCGTATGTATGAGGGAGTGGCTTGGCATGCAAATTCCACTTGCTAATTCTCAATTCTTCTTAAGCACAGAGATGACTGGGCTCCCAAGTAAGACCCCATGACGTCAGTCGACGTAACATCGAGCGTAACTGACTGATAGGGAAAGTATTTTCTTGGATTGAAATACACAGAGGGCATATATATTTATATTTTTAAAGTACATTTTTAAGAATAGACAAAAATGGCCAAAAACATATTTAAAAGTCTAAAATGAGTTTGAAAATATATGTACATAAATATATTTTGGTACATATTTTAGCAAAAAAAGATTTGGCTATCCTTTGTATATTATGGAAAAATATAAATGAAATTATTTTTGCTGTAAATTTATTTTGGAGCATATTTTAGCTAAAAAACATTTTGGCCATTATATTTTAAATATATTTAAAATTATATTTAAAAATATATTTTTTGCTATATGGGTTAAATGTTTAAACTGTAACAAAGACACCGTTAAATTAAGAGTAACCCAGTTTTGCTCTTAATGTGTTACACAATCTCAAAAATACAGATCAGAATTTTTTGATGATTAAGTCCTTTAAGGCAAGACTTAGGCATTTGGGATCTGCTTCATGTAAATGTGATTCCCAATGAAAATTTTGATCAAGTTTGAAATAGCTCTCAACTGCTCACTCAACAAAAATCTTTTAAGATAAAATCATTTATAACTCATGTCTGTTTTTAAAAGAAATACTCACGATAACCCAGAAATTATTATATTTTCCATATATGGCAGCAACTGCACAGCAGAAGCCCAGTGTAGATATGGGATGTGTGAAACAGGCCCAAGATATCGCAGCAGATAAGCATAAATGTCTTTGAACTCACTTTGCTCTGACCAGATCTTGATCTTTGAGGGCAGAGCCTTGCAGATATATGACTCTGTGTGACCACATTGGGATCCGCAGCAGCCGTCTCACCGCCACGTCCTGCTCAGCTGGACAAAGGATGATGACATAGTGCTCCTGGAAGACAACAACATCAAACAGACAGAAAACATGAAGCTTGTCAAGACTCAAATTAAAACAATTAGCAGGCATTAATGACCTAATTTGTGAGAATTTTACAGAATTTTACAGGTATGAAATGTGAGGGTGAGTAAACGATGACAGAATGTTCACACCTTGAACTGTTGCTGAAGTCATTAAGTGACAAAACAAATATGCATATAAAGCCTAAGTCAGTCTTATAACACTAAAACAGTGACAATAGCAATGCAGTAAAAGACCAAAACAGACCATCTTTTGAAACTGAGTGTTACCTTTATCCTGTAATGATTCTGTTTTGATCATTAGGGGTGTAGAAAAACAAAACGTATATTTCTGATCTCATTTACCTCATGAAAATGTTCGAATTTTTCACAAAAAATACTAGTCCTAGGGTTTTTGCCTGATTACAACCAAACCAGGGCAGAAAGATTTTTTTGGAGTCAGAATATCAAAAGTTTCCAGGAAAAAAGATTAATTTTCCATTCACCTTCGCTAGGGGGCACCAAAAAATACGAAGTGAGAGGGGCTACTTTTAATTTTGAATAATGAGATATTTTCACCAAACTTAATACTCATATGTGTTGGATAATTCTGTGGTCAAGTGAAAAATTGCAGTGATTGGCCAATTGGTGGCTATAAAATAGGAAAACATAAAAATGGCTAGAACTGCACAATCCTTTGTCCGATCGTCATGCAGTGTCTTTGTCCTAAGTCCCATTGCTGAATATGAGGACATTCATGTATTTTGAATAACATGGCCACCATCGGCCAATCAAATTTGAGCATCTATTAGGTCCTAGAGATCTGTGAGAAATTTGAAAGAATTGGCCACTGGTTAAAAAGTACATACATTTGATTTTTTTTGGAAAATGACTGATCGTTTCACTAAATAAGACTCTTATTCCTTGGCTGGGATCTTGTAGAGCCCTTTAAAACTGCACTGAAACTGCATTTTTAACCTTCGATCCATTGAGCACCATTGAAGTCCACTATACAGAGAAAAATCCTGGAATGTTCTCCTCAAACACCTTAAGTTCTTTATGTACCTGAAGTATGGGGTGAGCATAAAACTCATTTAGGAAATCCATCAGCACTTCAATTTTCACTGAACTGACACACAGCACCACGTGTCTCTCGGTTTCTGCTCTTTGCCTGCTGTAATCTCCTCCTGACTTCTGCCGCTCCAACCACAAGTAGGCCAGCTCCTCAAACTAATGCATCACAGCACACAGAGAAAAACCATAATGCACTGCATTAACTCTTATTCTTTAATGACATTGCCACAATAGTTCTGAGATGTCCCTGATAGGATAACAGAATTAAGTGTGTGAACATTGTGAAGCTTTTTGACTGACCACCACCATTCACCATTTCATTTTGCTTTCTAAAAACTGCTTAGAAATCAGAAGGTTATTTTATTCTACTGGCAACACTAGATTTTAATGGGATGGTTTACCCAAAAATGAAATTGTTGTCTCATCTTCATGTTGTTCCAAACCTGTATGAATTTCTTTTTTCCATTAAACACATCATTTATTGACTTTCATAGTTTTTTCCTTAACTGTATATGGCAATTTCAAATTGAGGGTGAGTAAATCAGTGTTTTCAATCAAAGTTTTTAGATGAACAAGCATGAACTTAAAACGGTCCTAAACTGGGAATCAAATTTTCCACCATTTTTGAAGTGAAAAATATTATGAAAACATACTGTATCTTTCAGAACTGAAAAGAACCTACAGTTCAAAATGACATTTTACAGTATACGCCAACAAAATAGTGTATATCATGCTATACTTGGTCTACAGTTGTCGTCATCCATTGATGTTTTAAAGTGTAGTATTAAGGCAAGCTTACCTGGATAGGCAAGACCATTAAAGCGACAAATATCATAATAACCACCAGCAACTTGGAGGGCCAGACATTAGGAAGGACATCTCCAAACCCCACTGTGGAGAAGGTGACGATGCAAAAGTAGAAAGAGTCAAAAACTGAGAGTTTATTTCCGGCACGCTGCAAGTGTTCAACACCACAAATGCTGAAGAGAAGAGGAACAAATGAACAAAAGGAGACAAGACAAAAGAGTCCATGTTAAGTTTGCAGAACATGAGGGGCTGTATACTACAGTTATATATGTATTAATACATTAATTATTATTAAACTATTAATATATGTTTACAAATTGTACTCATTGTGGAAGAGAATTGAATCATTCACAGCAGCACAATCCTGCAGAAATTAAGGCACAATGAAATACTAAACATTTGCTGTGCATATTCTACATATTCTTGAATGATGCCGTTTTTTGCATCTCAGTCACAGTTTTGCTGTCCATTAGTACAGTTTTAGCAAGTCACTAATGGAAAGCAATGCCATTGTTGCTCTCTAATGATTTCATATGGACATGGCAAAAAGTTCAAGTCTTTATTTTCTCTACTCATAATTGACCTTGTGTAGAGTTTAAAATGAATCACTCGATTCAATTTGATGTTTTACAGTTATTTATGAGCTTTGCAAAATCGGCAAATGCTGAAAAAGCAGCATAAAAATCAGCATGATGGCCATATAGCATGTAAATTGACTGTTACACATTACATGCATGATGAACAAAAATATAATGCCTTACAAAGAGATGTGAGATATACAAGCTCCATTTCTGGGTAAAACTGCACAAATGGTCATGAAGTAATGGGATCAGGAAATGACAGAGAACTCATCTTTTGCCCTGCATTAGCTCTTCAAATGACACCAAGTCTATGAGCAAACAGCTTGTGAAAATCTCCTCTAAAAGCGTTGAGATGCACTTACTGGTAGTGTAATGGTGATCGCATAGATTTCTAATGATGAACACTTGACCACAGAGCAATTAGTATATTGCTTTAGTCTTGAGATAAAAGAAAAAGAAAGTTGATGTTGCTGAGCTCGACAGCAGATAATCTGCAAATATGTTACCTGAAAAACAATTATGCTAGATCTTTTCTATTAACTAAACTGGTGTTTTGGTGATTTTTAGTGGATGTATGACATCAATTCTCCTCAAGTTCAAACAGTTCACACACTTTTTGTCTTAATTTTAAACATTCAGACATTTTAAAGTGTAAAGTAAAGGCTGGAATACAGTATACAAATTTTTACCAGTTATTTGTCCCGATTTTTAGTCTGTATGTATCGACTCTTGGTGAAAGTCAGATTTCCGCAGGCCCTGTTTACACCTGGTCACTTCATGCGTTCTCTCTGATCAGACAATTATCCAATTCTGAAAAGACCAAGTGTGAATGCCCTCCAAAATGTATTTTGAGATGGATTTAAGTCTGATTTCCCCTCTGGGTCTGGGATGCATTCCAGACGAAACTGGAAGTGTAAATGCATCTGGTTGCTGAAACTCCTCCCAAAATATTAAAATAATAAATGTGTAAGAGCATGTTATAGGCTATATTACATGTTATAGCCAGATATAACAGCGCTAATGCAACATGCATCACTGCAGATGAGTATATCTGTTGCTGTTGTTGAGATGAACTCCGTTAAATTTGCATATGACGTGAGAATTGGAGGATATTTATCGGATATTTATCAATTTAGAGGAGGCACTGTCACAAACTACGTGTGAAGGATAAGCACGAAGATGAGGGTCAATGAAATCAAAAGTCTTTAAAATATTCCAAACGGGTAAATTCACAAGCAGGGCAGGACCACACGTACACATAGACAAGACCGGATGACAA
>JAHKKF010536928.1:0-31997 GCA_019740295.1 Labeo calbasu | reverse complement strand
GTGATACAAGGTTAACTAATAATGACATAATGAGGGCAGGAACAGGAAAACCATATACAGGCACAAGTGGGAAAAACCAATACAAAGAGTTCAGGGGTGTGACAGTTCGCCCCCCTCCCAGAAGGTGCGACCTTGCACCGTAGAGAAGAAAGGGAGGGACGGAGGGGGACTTAAGAGGAGGGCAAAGTGGATGTGGGATTGGCACAGGGGACAGCGAAGGGCTGGCAGGAAGTCGGTGCCAGAGGAGGCTCTGGTGGAGGTTGGACTCCTGGGAGGAGAACGATAAACAAGGTCCAAGGAGATGATGGAGGGAGGAGCCAAGGAGAAGACAGAAGGGTCTAGGGCGGATCAGACAGAGGGAGGAACCAGGGAGAAGACAGGAGGGACTTGGAGCAGGAGGAGCTGTTATAAACAACAACAAAATAAATAATAAAATAATACAAGGGCTGTTCATGTCTTGAATTTTGGGGGCATTTTTCTTCATTTTGGTGGTATTTCTGACCTTGCTTGCTATTTTACGTCAGTACCGGACTGGCTTGCTTGATGTTAAGCTTAGTAGATGGGTACTGAGTATATCACATTGTCTACTTGTGATCAGACTGACAAAAATGCATCTTAATAATAGGTGTAAAGTTTATTGCAAATAATGTTCCATCATGAGTTCATTGTGTTCAGAACACAATAAATAAATTTTGTAGTGTCTGATCCTCAGTCGCTTAGTGTATAAAGCCCAGTTTTTCTCTGAAACCATTTACCATTTGCAAAGCTGGCGAGCATATGATGCCTAGGTTGCGACGCCTCTAGAAGCCTATGTTTCTGTGATGTTTGTGTAGTGTATTCCAGCCTTTAACTGTCCAAGCACTTTTTAGAGCCACTCTATTTTACAATTAGCTTGGCAGCACACCAGGGATTAATAAGGATGTGAACATGGATGGACATGTACATTTGTGGTGAGTAAGTGCTTCTCCCTCTAAAAGCAGAAACCACAAAAAATGAGCTGAAATTCAATCTGTTTCTGACCCTGATCATGCTGCACGCCTAATACTCCAGTCTTAGTCAAATGAGAACAGGCAAACACTGATTAGGAGACACAGTTGTTAGGAAATCCTATCTGACATGCAGTTTGTGATCGAATTTGTGTGAGTGTGCTTCATATGTGTGTACATGAGTGGATTTTCACTAACTCACAAAGTGAAAATGAGGCAGACGATGGTGGAGATGAGGATGAGGAGCTGATTGAACATGGCTGACTGTGCCCGGTGAATAGCACGATGAAGATCATTCTGACAGCCACAGAGAAATGTATGTGAATATGTATTCATTTTTGATTCTTTTTAATCATTTGTTGTGAACATATACTCACAACCATGCTTTCCAAAGCACGTTTTGCCAGCCAGCAGTTCAGAAACACAGGGATGAATAGGTTTCGGAGGGGAGGATAAAAAATCTGTTACAACAAAGAGCAGTCATTAAACCTTCAGAAAAAATAGAAGCATTTCACCAAAATGCAATGTAATACATTACAAGAATACATACAAGAAATAATACTGTATGTAAAAATACTTTACAGGATGAGCTTAACCAAGGTTATAGGAATTAAATTAAATTTCAATTACATTTTCCATGATTTTTGAGTAAAGCAATAAGCCCCAAGAAGCTGTGGTTTACAGTGAATTTCTAACAGCTAAGGGGCGTTGTTAAAACCCCCTTTAACTATACATCCACTGCAAACCTTCACGGGGCGTATTGCTTTTATAAAACGGTTATTCCATATACGTAGTAAGGGTTCTCAAAATTAAACAGAGCTAATGATATTAATAAAAACATTATTCTTCCGCCAAACAATGTAGTTCCTTAGAAACAGTTGTGGTTGCCGAGCAACACAGAGATGTAAACAAAGGTGTATGTTTGTAGAGTAATTTACAACAGCTTTGAACATACTGCAACTTTCAGAACTCAAAACTTCCTACAGAACAATAAAGCAATAAGCCTCAAGAAGCCGTGGTTTACAGTGAATTTATAATAGCTAAGGTGTTCAGGATGGTTGCCAGGGAACTGCTATGTGGTAGCTTGGTTGTTTAGGCAAGGTAGTTGCCAGGAAGTTGCTATCTGGTTGCTTGGATGTTCAGGCAAGGTAGTTGGCAGGGGATTGCGTGTAGTTGTTAGAGTGTTCAGGTTAGTTGCCAGGGTATTTCTTTGTGGTTGCTAGGGTGTTCTAATTGGTTGCCACTAAGGCGCTCTGTGTTTCCTAGGGTGTCCAGGATGGTTGCCAGGGAATTGCTATGTGGTAGCTTGGTTGTTTAGGCACGGTTTTTGCCAGGGAGCTGTACGTGGTTGTTAGAGTGTTCAGGGTAGTTGCCAGGGCATTGCTTTGTGGTTACTAGGGTATTCTGGTTGGTTGCCAGGATTTTGTTATGTGGATGCTAGGCTGTTCAGGGTAGTTGCCATGGCTTTGCTCTGTGGTTGCTAAGTTGTCCAGGGTGGTTGCCCGGTTATTGGTCTATGGTTGCTAGGGTGTTCACAGTGGTTGCCAGGGCATTGCTACGTGGTTGCTAGAGTGTTCTGTTTGTTTGCTATGGAGGTGCTCTATGTTTGCTAGGGTGTTCAGGATGGCTTCCAGGGAATTGCTATATGGTAGCTTGGTTGTTCAGGCAGGGTAGTTGCCAGGGGGTTGCATGTGGTTGATAGAGTGTTCGGGGCAGCAGCAAGGCCATTGCTCTGTTGTTACTAGCTGCTATGTGCTTGTTCTGGGTCATTACCAGGGATGGTACTAATGTAATTGCTAAGGGATTCCTGGTGGTTGCCAGGGCGTTGCTTTGTGGATGCTAGGTTGTTCAGGCAGAATGTTTGCCAGGGCATTGCTATTTGGTTACTTTTTTGTTTAAATTAATTGCTGGGATGTTGCTATGCGGTTGCTAGGATAGTATGGTTGCAAGGTTGTTCAGGCAGGATAGTTGCCAGGGTGTTGCTTGTGGTTGCTAAGGTGTTCTGGCTGCTCTGTGGTTACTAGTTGCTATGTGCTTGTTCAGGGTCATTGGCAGGGAGCTGCCATGTGATTGCTAGGGTGTTCCTTGTGGTTTCCAGGGTGTTGCCATGTGGTTGCTAGGATGGCCTAGGTGGTTGCCAGGGCATTACTATTTGGATACTATGTTATTCAGATTAGTTGCTCAAGCGTTGCTGTGTGGTTGCTGGGATAATATGTGTGATTGCCAGGGAATTATTATATGGTTGCTAGGTTGTGTACCAGGGCGTTGCTTGTGGTTGCTAAGATGTTCTGATGGTTGCCAGGGTGTTACAATGTTGTATTCTAGGTGATTCATTATAAGTCAAAAGGGGTCTTCATGATATTCTGGTTTCTGGATATGACTCGAGCCCCTCTATGGGATTTTTGCCCACTTCATTGTCCACCAACTATTCAATCATTTAGAAAAGCACACCTCTCATTAACAAAATGTACAATTTAAGATATCCTTTTTATCCCTGCAGTATGATAGGTTAAGTGTTATGAGCTGAAGGAAAGAACTGCGTTCAGATGTGGCAGTACCAACATCATGCACTATTATTGTCAGTTGTTTGTTGTGCATACTTACTCCAACCACAAAGGGCACAGTGTCAATCATTTCCAAGACAAACGCTATTTGAAGTACCTGCTGCCATATGTTCCCCTAGATCATTAGAGAGAGCACAAACAAACAAACAGAATGATCATAGATGTTATCAATATAGTTGCACGCAAAACATATCAGTAGGTCGCCTTTATTACTCGTTAATTGTGCATTATTGTTTGAGGGTCATTGTTTAGATAATGCTTCTTGTAAACTGACACACACAGCTAAGAAAATGCAAAAAAATATACCTTGTATCGTAGATATGTCAGCAGGATTCTTATGAATAAACATATGACTGCAACAGACACCTAAAGAAAATAAAATCAGTGATTATTCCAACGATTATTAATAACCTTACGTCAGTTCCATAACACAAACCATAATCCAAAAATACTCAAAAAACGGTTTGATATTATGAGATTTTTCTAAAAGACTACCTGTGCAGCCCAAAGTGGGGGTTCTCGTTCAACCCAAATAATTGAGGCCCTGGTAACAATAAAGGGTTATTAAAATGTTGCAAATGAATAAATCAGAGCAATTTTATATTCAATTTCTGTTTACAGTTGATTGGAACTACATACCAGTTGATTTCAAGCAGGGTATAATTTTTGTATTCACAGCCCCAGCTATGAGGAGAGAAGAAATCACATATCACACTGAATAGAAAATGTAGTAATCCTCATAGAAAAAGTTGCTTCTAATGAAGCAATGTATTTCTTTCCTACTCGGACCAATAACATAATCAGAAGTTTTAAGTTATTTACAGTGTTCCTCCGACTGTGTATAGGGGCATATATATATATATATATATAAATATATGGCCTATATGCATTAGTACAGACCTAAGCACTTTTTCCTTTAAACCTTTTCAAAAATACAGGGAGTGACAGAGAATCTTAAGGGAAATATCACATATGACTAAAGATGAGCCTTCTTGTCTGTTGTCTATTGTCCATCAAACAATAAAAAAATATCTACCATCTATGTTGATCTTCTTCTGAGTCAGTCAGCACTCTGGATATATACAAAATGCAGCTTAATATCTTGAGCGAGAGATAAAACACTCGCACCCTGAGACCTGAATAATACAAAAAAAAGTGTTTATAAACCATTTTAGACGTGACAGTACAAAAAAAGCGTCACATGCACTCCACAAGTGAAATAAACTTAATTTTTAGGACATAAATACGGAATAAAACACACGTCAATCTATTATTTTAGACCAGTGTGAAATTAAAAACAATGTTCTTAAATATATTTTTTATGTTTTGAATTCCTTGTATTATGCAAACAAGAAACATAAGGAGAAAACACGGAGACATACTAGATCGTTGATTTTTGATGAAGTAAAACTGCATGCGTTCTTTGAAACTACTCTCCTTGACGTAAAAGTCAACCTGCACCCTATACAGCAAAGCACATGGATGAGAATTACCGATTCAACAATAGAAATGTTAGTAATCTCTCATAAATACTTTTTAAAATCTGATTTTCTATTTGTACAGAGGCTGCACTTCATCACATTCGAGTTATACAGTTAGCATATCGTTTTAACACAAACAACAATAAAAACAACACGGATGAATTTAGAAGCACTTACTTGACATCGTTTTGATCTCGACGCAAAAAATCCTTGAATCTGTGTTTAACAGACTCTTCGTTTTCATCATCGGCCATATTTTTCAAAAGTGCAAAAATACTCTTTAAAAGATCAGTACGACAACTTCATATAAGCCGAGAAGTTTGCTTGTGTCTGTGACTTTTTCCAATTAATCTTGATATCTCAGGGTAGAGCTGCAAAATAATATCAAAGTGCAATCGCTCTCGTGAATCCCTTTGTCTCTCTTCCCAGAGTAAACCTTCACATCTGGTAAGTGTGGCTGATGGACGCAAATATGCAAATACTTATGCAAATATTGATGTCAGAAGCTGTATGTCAGCGGCTTCCCCTCAGCATCAGCTTCTTCTCACAGGTGCGCTTACTACAGTATCAGCGCTTATAGACATTAAGTTATGAAACAAATAATTGTCTTTATTTTATGGGAGATTAATAAGTTGATTAATAACTACAAACTAACTAGACTAACTAGACACTGTTGAGTGACGGCTTAAAATATAATATTTATAACCCTCATATTAATTATAACGTTAAATGTCCTGTTCAACACTGTTCCTTGACTGATAATATCCTAGATAACTCTTGTATGTCGGGGATGTTTGTATGGCCGTGTCTTGAAAACTAAAGGGAGCACTGTAGTCGGAAATGCTTACTGTTTGTAACCTACAACATTTTATTTCGTGAATTCAGTTTTCTTTCTAAAACAAAGAATACAAATCATAAAAAGCTTTAGAAGTCCATTAATATAAAAGTCCATTATGCAATCAAATCCGAGGAAGGTTTGTGTTCTGTCAGTGTCTTTAATATTAATTGGTGGTTTGTGTAATAAACATTGAATACTTTGGATGCTGCATAGCATCTCACACCATGAGTTTGAAGTGTTTAAATCAAGACAACACAAGGATCATCGATTCAGCAGAGTTTATTACATAGAATCATTTCTATGTTGATGTCAAGAATCATTTAAAATATTTTGTAGATTTTTTCAATATCATGGTAGAATTTTAAGTATGCTCTTTGTTTCGCTTTCAAATACATTTGGTTTATAGCAGGTGCAAACCGTGATTAACAACTATTAATTCTGAAGGGCGGGGTCGGGTGGGGTTGCTATAAACCATTAAAGTTAAATCGATAGGAGAAAATAACCACCCCGTCCTTCATTTGTCCATCACTGTGTCACACCCCCCACCACACGACACACGCACTACATCACACTGGTCATTTACGACTCCGTACAGCCCCCCCTGCACGGCTGCACACCGCAGACCACCACAGACCGGCAGGGGGGAAACATCTGACCGCTTTTGATTCTCCGAGATAGTTTTTTCAGAGAGTTTTCTACGGAGAACTGNGATTAACAACTATTAATTCTGAAGGGCGGGGTCGGGTGGGGTTGCTATAAACCATTAAAGTTAAATCGATAGGAGAGAATAACCACCCCGTCCTTCATTTGTCCATCACTGTGTCACACCCCCCACCACACGACACACGCACTACATCACACTGGTCATTTACGACTCCGTACAGCCCCCCCTGCACGGGTGCACACCGCAGACCACCACAGACCGGCAGGGGGGAAACATCTGACCGCTTTTGATTCTCCGAGATAGTTTTTTCAGAGAGTTTTCTACGGAGAACTGCATCAGTAATACCACAAGTATATCTGCGGAGCTTCCACTCACATCTTCTAAAATGCTTCCAAGGCTCTTTATGACGTCATAGAGCTTAAAGGTGCAGTAAGCGATAGCCAATCAGGAATAAACGCTTTAGAATTTTATATAAATATGTATTTGTATACAGCCCCTCTGATTGTTTTTGTCATGTTATATACATGTAGTTTGTTTTTGTTAATAATTAAAAAAAAAAAAGAAAAGAAAAAGATAGCCAATAAAGATTAAGGAGCGTGTCCATTCATGATGGGGGAGTCGCCTATGAACTTTATGGGCGGAGCTATCAATGTTTAAATATTTAATTGTGTGTCAGTTAAATGTAACAACATAACGTAACAGTTAAGTGCTACAACATAAAACATTACAATTCTAAAGTGATTTATGACTAGTATAGACATTTAAAGGAATAGTTAACTCAAAAATAAACATTTGATGAAAATGTACACATCCTCAGGCCATCAAAGATCTAGACGCATTTGCCTCTTCATCAGAATGGGTTTGGAAAAATGTAGCATTACATTATTTGCAAGCAAGCTAGCAAATGTATATTTATATAGCACTTTTCCAAACAAGCGCAGTTCAAAGTGCTTTACAAGCAACAACAACAACAAACACACACACACACACACACACAAAACAGTAAAATACACCAAATACGAAATAAACCCATTAAAATATGTATATATAATGCAATGCAAAAAATATTCAAATTAAGGAAAAGCAGAGCATATGAAATATACAAAGATTTTATAGGACATTACAGGTAGGCCAGACTAAAGACACAAGTTTTCAATTTATATTTAAAACTAGCAATACTTCTAGCACATCTTATGTCCTTTGGAAGGTTGTTCCAGAGGTGAGGAGCATAATGACTAAAAGCAGCATCACCAAATTTTACTATCACCAATGGATCCTCTTCCAGTGAATGGGTGCTGTCAGAATGAGAGTCCAAACAGCTGATAAAAACATTTCAGTAATCTAAACCACTCCAGTCCATCAGTTAACTTTAAGGTGCATGTATATAAGAAACAAATCCGTTATTAAGATATTTTATAACATACATTGCTTTTAGCTAAAAAAAACACATCCATTAGGCTTTCTACAGTGAAAAAGTAATCTCATCTGAACCGGGAGAGAGATATGCACAGATAAAGCACTGTTTACAAGCAAAAACAGTCCAAAATACTCAAATAAATGTGTCGGTGGATTTTAATGTGATTCAACAACAGGAGATGGACTGGAGGAAGTGTTATTATGGATTATGGACTGATATTTTGGCCAGAAGCGATGATTTAAAGCTAAAACGGTTTAATGATGGATTTGTTTGTTACAAACATGCAGCTTTTTACTTCACAAGATGTTAATTGATGGACTGGAGTTGTGTGGATAACTTATGGATTATTGTGATGTATTTATCAGCTGTTTGGACTCATTCTTTAGTTTAGTTTATTTGTTCGCAGGGGCAATACACACTAATAAACATGGCTGTAAATGTGCCAAAATTAGCTAAAAAAGGCTAATTTTCATCTGTAGATCCATGAAAGAATGTTAAAAAGTCACCCTAAAAACAAAAGCAGAGCAACTCTGACGGCACCCATTCATTAAAGAGCAAGTCTGACAGCATCCATTAACTGCAGAGGATCCTCCATTTTTTTTTCTATGAAGAAATAAACTCATCTACATCTTGGATTATTTGAGCACATTTTCAGCAAATTTTCATTTTTGGGTGGACTATTCCTTTCAATTTAATAGACGTACAAATGATTATACTTGTTTAATAATAATAATAATAATAATAATAATAATAAGATTGATTTCATTTAGATTTCATTCGGAAAGGGTGGAGGACAATGAAGAGGGCAAGTAATAATAGTAATATTAATAATAATAGTATTAAATAATAATAATAATAATAATAAAAGGTAAAAATTATAATGATAATGATTCTGATAATGATTGATGATCATGAGTCTAGTAGAGATTCAGATTATTCTTTATTTAAAACATCCACAAGACATAATCTTTGTCAATAATGACATAACCATAACGTAGCTTTTGTTATTTATTATTTATTTATGTTGTTTGTCATTAGCTTGATTATATGGTATAACTATTAATAAATGTGAAACCACAAAACCAGTCTTAAGTAGCGCAGGTATATTTGTAGCAATAGCCAAACATACATACAATTTCTTAGTATTTAGTGTTTTTTTGCACCCTCAGATTCCAGATTTTCAAATGGTTGTATCTCGGCCAAATATTGTCCTATCATAACAAACCACACATCAGTGGAAAGCTTATTTATTCAGCTTCAGATGATGTATCAATCTTAATTTTCGAGAAATTGACACATATGACTGGTTTTGTGGTCCAGGGTCACAAATGTGTGTGTGTGCCAGGTGTCGTATTAAACCATGTTTAAAGTTGGTACCTCTTGGTTGTTAGCATTATATATAATATTGCACTGCTTTTTCAGTCGTGCCACATTGTGCGGTGTTGGTAACAAGCTGTTGGTGTTTGGCCACAGGGGGGCAGCGTTACTATTTGATTTAACTCAACACAAAATGTACTTACCTCGTGTTGTTCACACCCTTCAGCTTATCAAAGAAGGATTTCATACGTGTCTCCTGCTGCACATGTCCATGCATGCATTGGTGTAATAGGGTTTGAGTAGCTTTTGTGAACTGGTTAATGTTGATCAATGAGAAAACAACCAGCCGATATGTGTAATGTGTTCTGTGCTTCTCAAAGTGAATACAAAAGAAGATGCTGAGTTTGATACTGGGTTGCTTCTACTTTTAATCATTTTCTTTTGCACCCTGTTTGTGATGTCCTAGAAAGAAATATGCTAGATATACTATATTTCTTAATTCCAGTAGGCGCTTAGTCATCTTTGAATGGACTTTTCCACATTAGGAATTGCGTGGCTTTATATGAATCCTGGAAATAGGCTTTAAAAACTATTTCATGGTGATTATTTCCCTTGATATATTTTAAAGCAGTTCTTCATTAAGACGTGTTTAACTTCAAACCATTGCAGTCCTCTGTCCATAATATTGCTTTCTCCAGTTAAAAAGTCATCTGGTCTGAATCAGGAAAGAAATATGCACCATTTAAAAACAGTCCAAAACAAATATGTTGGTGGATTTTGATGTGAGAGGACAACAGTGGATGGACTTTTTCACTGGAGGAAGCATTATTATGGTGTATGGACTCATATTTAGCTCACTTTTTTCTCTATAGAAACTGCCGTATAAAGTTAAATATCTTACTAATGGATTTGTTTCTTACAGACATGCATCTTTTCACTTAAAAAGATGTTAACTGATAGACTGGAGTGGTGTGGATTATTGTGATGTTTTTATCAGCTGTTTGGACACTCATTCTGACGGCACCCATTCACTGCAGAGGATCCACTGGTGAGCAAGTGATGTAATGCTAAATTTGTCCAACACATACTTAAAACATCACCATATAAGCATATGATGAGGATCATGAGGCCAGTAAAATCAGAACACAATATGTTTATTGCAGGAAGTATTGTATGTACATGCTATCACAAAGAAGCACACAATATCTATTTACAGTAGAAATGTTCCCGGGTGGATTGCTATTGAGCATAACAACTGCGTAATACTGAAGTTAGGAATGTATCTTTGCATTGCGATATTCAGATAGACTCACAACACTCCTGCTGATTCAGAATTTCGTGTGCAGTAAAAAGACAGACCTACTCACTGTCATGCAAGAGCCAATGTGACTTTGTATACACTGATGCAACAATCATCAACAGGGTGACATCACTGATTATGTTATAAGACAGTAGCTGATACTGATACAAATCACAACAGAACAGAAAGGGTTCTGTAAAACTGGAAAAAACAATACTGTACCAGCAACAGTGCAACAGATAAGTGTGCTCATGCAATGATCAAACAAATGCTTTGAACTGCAATTCTCTGTCAATATTCAACATAGATTAAAACTGTAGCGTGGTTTACTTGCATTCATGCAGTTTACTGATACAAATGTTTTACAGAGAACAACCGATTTACATTGCAACCTGCTGGTGTACAGTTTACCATTCATTGGGTATCTTTGATTAAATAAATAAATGTTTAAAACATTTTAGACCGTGTCTAAAATAGTACCCATGAATACTGAAAAATATCCCTAAATATATTTGGTAACTTGAAGGTTTGTGAGCAATATGGGATACATTTTTAAAAGACAGATCTTAGTTATCCATCACTCACATTGGGCACCAGGTGAATACTTAAGAAATGGTTTTGTATATATTTGTCATTTATAATTAATTTAATTTAACATGCACAGCAATAGGGTAAGATGATCATCCTATTAACTGCTGTTATAAGAAAGCATTCATAGAATAGGGCCACTTAAATATTTCTTACAAGCTCAACCTTCTCGCAGTTTCTGAACAAAAGTGCTATGTTATGTTTCAGTTTTATTATTTAGCCAAATAATATCAGTGATTTGATATACAGGTACATTTATCCGTCACTAACATGTATGATATAGAGCAGAGGATGGAGAAAGTTGTCACATGGGAACATTGCAACAGTTCTATTTTAAATGTTACACAAATGATTTTTAAACACCTATAGTTCAAAGCAACTAAATGAATCAGATCTTTTTATTGGGCAGTAACAGTGGAAATCTTTCATTTTCAGCTGTGTGCAGCCAAATCTTCAAGGTATATATCTATACAAAATCATTAATATTAAGCCTGTTCAGAGAATCGCTTACTACAGTAAGAAATGTGACCGTTAGGACTGTGCGCTTTATTCCATCAAAGAACAGCCAAATATTACAGCTTAATAAATTGTATAAAAATTGTGCAGTTTTCTAGACACATAGGATGTGTCCCATCTTACCCCACTATCTCTAACTGTGCCTTGTGAAGGTCTTCAAACCCCCAAAACAAATTCTCTCATTCACTGAATTAAAAAACTGCAGTATTATAATAATTGCTTTTTTTTTAGTTTTCAGAAAGGTTTGTGAGAAAAAAATAATAAACCCTTCAAAGAGATTGTTGGTATTATTATTTAGGGGTTGAACGTTGCCTTGTCTGAACACTTCCTGTTAACTGAAAAAAGTGCCGCTGGGACATCCACTGTGTTATGTTCAGAATATATGTTCAGGAAATAATAAAATAATGAAAGAAATGTTACATAAAAACGAGAGGGGTTTGAACACTTTTGCAAGGCACTGTATTTTTATTTCAATTGGAATGAATTTTTGTGGATGAAACATTTTTACATTATACATTAACAAGCATTGAAGTTTTTTAAGAGAGTGTTTTACTTGGTGTATATATGCAAACTTAATAAGTGTGAAAATAAGGCCCATTCACAGCATTGATGATAACTGTAACTAAAATGTTTAATAACTGTTCTAAATATATGAAATTAGCGATGACTAAACCACAGCAATAGTGATAACGAAACTTCTGAATCACTGTTAAAATTATTTTTTCTGGTTGGTGCCAATAGCCTCGAGGTAAGTGCGACATACAGTGCAATTGCGCTCACGGCGACCCAAGTTCGAATCCCAGCTTGTGGTCCTTTACTGATCCCACTCCCCTCTCTCTTCACCCAATGTTTTCCAATCTAATCTACACTGTCTTGTCCAAATAAAGGCATACAAAGGCCATAAATAAAACTTAAAAAACTATGTATATTTTTTCCAGCTGATGAATGATAAAAAAATTGACAGCCAATTGGAGTCCACCCAACTTCAAGGAGCTTTAGCATTTAAAGCAGCAGCTAACTCACACAGCACACATTATCATCTGTTGTTGGTGTAGGGCTGTCAATAATGATTATTTTGGTAATTGAGTATCAGTCGGTTATTCTGACGATTAGTCAAAATCAGATAATTATAAATATTTTTTTATGTTAATAAAAATAGACCTAAGCCACAACAGAATTTACGACAGAAATACTACAGCCACTAAAATTACTTGAATATGTGGACATCAAAACATAACTCAGAGGGTTTATGCTTTTATTTTGAAATCGCGATAAACAGTTGGCATATTGAGAAAGATACCGATGTATTCTCCTGTGTTTGCGTAGGTTTATAAATGAGTTACCTATAATAAGCTCAAACTCACAACAATATGCAGAGATAGAGTTTGAGATGCTCCACACATGTAAATGATAAAAGTCTGTGTGGAACAGCATTACCTGTGAACTGCGCATATCCTACACACATGTAAATAATTAAAGTGCATGTATTGAACCTATACAGTATTTAAATTAAATATATTATTTAATTGAATCATACCATTTGTGAATTCACAATGGAATTATAATTATTATGATTTTTAAATGAGTTTAATATATAATCCAGCTTTGGAAAATGGTCTAATAATGCCTTTCATGGATCTCTGGAATGCGGCACTTATGGTATTTTGCAGGTTTCATGACATGGGCAAAATGCAATCAAGGATTTTTTAAAATCGAATACTCAAATTGAATGGAGAAATCGTGATAGTTCTATGTTGGTGTGGAAGCCAGTTATCCTTACAGTTATTGGTGTGAACAGGCCTTAACTTTCAAATATGGAATCCGCCATCTCGGAAACCCTACTGGAGTGGTCTAAATATGTGATTACTGTGTCATGCGCTTTTTCCTGACAACTTGTCATCAAAGTCCCATGGACAAACGTCAGCCATGTTGAGGTAAGTGGACGGTGTTCGAGTTGTGTGGTTATCAGTCGTTGGAGGCTGTTTATCACTTGAGGTAATACTTGGCAGTACCTCTGTCTCCCAGGAACAAACGTCAGCACGCCTACTGCCGCTGATGGCGGAGTCTCTAGTAGAGCTCCTCCTCCTGCCAGATGCCACCGTGGCAACTTGGTCTCCCTCTGATGATTGGCTCATGCGACGCTTCTCAGAAGGTTTGCTTGAGGAACTTCTCCGCTCCTTACTCTTGGATGTTCGTTTATCATCCTCTTTATCCTTAGCTTTGTCTTTGGAGGAGCAGGATCCTTTTCTTTTCGAGCAAGAATCTCTTCTCTTGGAATGATGTGTGGGGCTGGAAGTCTTGTCCTGGTTGGGGGACAGAGGGGGATCGTAATCCCAAGGGCAGATATCCACCATGAGAGATGGAGGTTGCAAAAGGCTTCCTGTGGATTTGGAGATGTCTGAATGGATGATCTTGGGTTTTCCATCTGTGGGAGTGACGCTTTTCTTGCGGCTTGTTCTTTCGGGGGACAGTCCTACAGGCTCCATTGCTTGCACCGGTAGATCCTCGAAGTTCCACTGACTTGCGTCTTTGTGGGCATTGAGGTTGAGAGGTGATTTGGGTTTCCTCCCTTCATCCCTGTCCCCAGTCTTATCTCTGGAGCGACGCCGGTTTGATGGAGATTGGCCCAACCCTTTTTGTTTGTGTTGGGACTTGTGTCCACTCTTTGTACTGCTCCCATGGATTGTGTTGGTTTCAGTGGGGGCAATGGAAACATGCTTCTGGGACTTGCCCTCCGTTGGAGTGGGTAACTCCTCCACTTCCCAAGGGCACACCTCAGAGAGGTCGTACAGGTCCTTGCTCTTCCCCGGTTCTGAACAAATGGAGGGCTGACTGCCACTCACCTGCTGCTTCATGATGCCCATCTTACTAGGCGTTTTGGTGTACTCAACTGACTGGCTGATTATCATTTTTGGTAAACACTCTGGGGATTCATCGACTTCCGAAAGCGTTGCGGTGTCCCTTGTTTTGAGACCCTTTTTACTGGCATCTTCCACGCTGTGGGTCTTCCCCGCAATGCCCAGCGTCCTTTCTCTGGCGCTAGCAATGACAGACAGTGACTTCTGTAACATAGAGGTCCGAAGATGCACAGGCTTTTTTTCCGCTGCTAGGTTATGTGCACTGGCGGATTTGCACACTAAGGGCACTGACTCAGTAGACTCGGCTAACTCGACTTTCGGCACCTCAGGGTTCTTCTTGTTGGACCTCCGGCCCATCAAGGTGTCAAGCAGAGAAGCCTCAGTAGTAGAGTTCTCCATTTTATCGTCACGCACCCCATTAGTTTCCCCACCTTGGTCATGCGTATGGTCATAGCTATGAGATCTCTTCAGTGAGAACATCTTGCTCTTTAGCGATTCTTCCCTTGACTTGCTGGAGTGAGACGGGTCAAAGGGGTTTCTCCTCAGGGTGCCTCTGTTACTCCCATGGTCACTTGTATCTCGATCTTCCCGGCTGTATTGCCGACTCACTGTCTCGGGTATTTCTGTGATGCGGCGCATTAGTGTCCGTCCAAGTCCTCTCTTGGAACTGCGTTTTTTCTGTAAGTGAGGGTTATTGGCCAACATCTTCTTTCTCTTATAGATCTCCAATTGGGCATAGAGTTTCTTGAGCTCCTCCTAATAAAGGCAAAGACACATAAAACATAGTCAAGGTGTTCACTCTTTTGTCCCTTGTAGAAGAACCAAACTCAGATCCCTGTAGTGTAATCTGAAAAGTGAAAAAGAACCCAGTTTTCTTTGCATTTTCATAGTTTCTTAAGATTTATTTTTGGTGTTTTTGCCTTTAGATAAGTGACAGTGACTATGAAGTGAACATAGTGAAGAGAGAGACAGGATTGGAAGGACAAAATCTGGGTTTTGAACTCCAGTTGCCAAAAGCACAACTATGCCAAATGTCAGGGCACCAGCCACGAAGCTATTCACATTAGCATGGATTCAGATCTTATTTTGCTTGTGATCTGGTCTCAGTCAATAATTTAGTGGTCTGGGATCCAACAAACAATGGAAAGTTCTTGTTTACCGGATACATCCCTGTTGAAAAAAACAGCATATGCTGGTTAGGTATGTTTTGAAGCATGGCAGCTGGTTTAAACTGGTCCTGAGCTGGAGCTAGTTGCTTAGGACCAGCACATGTCCAGCTTAAACCAGCTCAAACCAGCTGCCATGCTTCAAAACATACCTAACCATATGCTTGTTTTTTCAACAGGGATACTCACAAAGAACAATCAATTTCACAAATTATTTTAGAGAAAGAAGTTTGAGATTTCTATTCACTATTCCATTTCCATGGAAACCCTATAATATACTCTTGCTGTCATCTCCAAAAGACTGGAATAAAAAGTGAACACTGTCTGTCATGCTCGTCATCATTAACTTTTGTGCAGGTAACCTGTGGCAGCTAAAATTAGTTGTAATATTCAGAGCTATGTTAAGAACAATTCATTCGGTGGCATCTTTCTTTATTCAGTCGAAAAGAAATTAAGATTTTTGAGGAAAACATTCCAGGATTTTTCCTCATATAGTGTACTTCAATGGTGGCCAACAGGCTGAAGGACCAAACTGCAGTTTCAGTGCAGCTTCAAAGGGCTCTACACAATCCCGAGGAATAAGGGTCTTTCTAGCGAAACAATCAGTCATTTTTATAAAAAATACAAATTGATATACTTTTTAACCACAAATGCTCATCTTACACTAGCTCTGCAATGTTCATGCACGTCTTCACACATTGCATAATCACGCTGAAAAGGTCACGCGCAGTTAGCTCTTCGCCTGTGTACTCCTGTTCAAAAAACATAGGGTACGGCGAAAAACTCCATCGTATTTTCTCCTCCAACTTCAAAATGTCTGACGTTGTTTTAACTTTTTTTGTAAAGAGCCTTTGACTTTCTTTGCACGTTTGCTTTGTAAACACCAGGTCGGTACTTCATACATATCATATGTGCATGATTACGAGAGGTTGAGCTGGAGCAAGATGAGCATTTATGGTTAAAAAGTATATAAATTTTATCATAAATTAGATAAGACCCTTACTCCTTGGCTGGGATCGTGTAGAGCTGCACTGAAGCTGCAATTTGGACCTTCAACCCATTGGCTCCCATTGAAGTCCACTATATGGAGAAAAATCCTGGAATGTTTTCTTCAAAAACCTTAGTTTCTTTTCGACTGAAGAAAGAAAGAACATGAACATCTTGGATGACATGGGGGTGAGTATGTTATCAGGAAGTTTTAATTCAGGAATGAACTAATCATTTAAACAATATGTAGAAATATCAGTAACAAGACAATTCACTGAACTGTTTTGGTTTATGATATTATCTGTGTGAGTACAAGTGAAGATGTCTTACCCTAATGTCCTCAGGATCCAGACTGTGCTCACTCCAGGCAGATGTTATGCTGCTGTTCAGGCAGGAGCCTGAGTGACCCATATCCAGCTCATCTTCATAAGCCTCTGTGGCTATATCCTCCCGCGTATGAGTTCCAGTGAACAAAAACTGCAATGAAGGACGAAACAATCTATGAACTACAAGCCATTTGCAGACATTCTGTAGATTTAACGACAAGGATAATAATCACCTTTGGAATGAGAAGTAATCCGAGAGTAACCGTCACCGTCAGGTGCGTGTGGACGAAAAACAACATTAGCATCCAGTCTGGATGCAGCCCAGTGCCAAGAGAGAACCTGTAGATCAGACCAAAGCTTGTTAAAGGTGCCAAGAGTGAATTTTAGCCATTTTGCTAACTTCCATCACCCCATGCAGGCTGCTCCTCTGATTCACAAATGAATCACAAATGGCAGATCAAAGCTAAATAAAAGGGGGAAACCTTTTAGGATCAGGAGCAAATTTCACAACATACAGCTTCAAACAGCATAATGAGGGCAAACGTAATTAAAAGTGGTGTGGCATCTAAGGGCTCGCTCTGTTTATTTAAACAGTGTTTAGTCAACAGGGTTAGATTTCCTGATAATGTTGGAGGCAATGGAGGTCACCGCTTCTCCATTATGCAAAGAGAAATAAAATTCTGGCTCATTAATCACACCGCCTTTCAAGGGCTGCTTTGGCAAAGCATCAAAACAGGGCATCACCACTTTTCAGACAAAATGAGCTTATCTGCTAGAACCAGCAGGGGTTGCAGACATAGGCAAAGAACGAGAGTGTGGAGAAACAGATTCTGCTAAACTGCTAGGCACTGTGATACCTCCATCATAAATAACCCCAGTGTATTTTTACTCCACAACTATACTGTAGGGCAGAGGTTCTGACTCAGGACCTAGATTATAAATGCATGAAGTGGCAGCCCAATGCAGTACCAAAACTGTTTACCATTCAAAAATAATGCAAAATCCAAAAGTATTCACATTAATTGCATAGATCCAAAAATAAGCAAAATTATTAATGACATAGCCAGAATATTGACATTTCTGCAGACCAGTGTGTATGTGTTGTTAACAGATCAATGCATGAAACAACAAACACTGAGCAGGATGTTTTTATTAGGCTTCTGAATATGAGAAATGCACAGTTGATGTAAATACAGCTTATGCGAGTGCATACACATATCAGTGCAGTGTTTATTAATGATTTCATGCTGTCGGCAGCCAACAATTCAATGAAAAAACATCTTCGGCACAAACTAATAGTAAAGCCGCAGAAAAAAAGAAATGCATGGTGCATATAGATTTTGGAGCTTATTTATTTCTCTGTTCTTTCTATGCTAGATATGTATATGGCTAGTAGTATTTTAAATTTGCATTTAGCATTGTTTCTTATTGATTGACAGGATGCTGCATTCAAGTTCAAACTTTTCTTGACAATTTCTTTCTTTCCTTTTCACTTCTTAACAAAGCCAGAAAGCATTTTATCACTAACCCAACAAAATAAAGAGCAAAGAATTCACATTAGGTGTGTAATTGGTGTTTTATCTGTGTATTTTTTCATTCCCCTGCTGCCATAGAGAATAATGGGAATTGCATTTGGTCGTACAAGTCTGTCTCCTCATAAATCAGTTAAATGAGCAGAAACGTCAGCTGCACACTGAAGGCCTACAAAGTGAATTGTGGCATCAGCATTCATAATTACTATTTATTATACTGGCTTCAAGTGCACCTGGGAAACTCAGAGGACATCAGAGTTGGGCATTTGTAATTTCAACATGTCACATAACAAAGACATGAATTCAAAATTATGAGAATTATTCATTGTCTGTCACTTATTTTTGCGTGTCAAAACTAAATGTGTTATTTAAAGCAAACCTTGACAGTTGATTACCTAGCATAAAAAATATGATTCACTACAAATTTGATGCCTACAGAATATAGATTTACACTACCAGTACACTTCACTACCAAGATTTTTAATGTTTTTTTTTTAAAAGAAGCCTCTTCTGCTCACCAAGCCTGCATTTACTTGATCCAAAATACAGCAAAAAACTAATTTTTTTAATTTAATATTTTAAATATTTTATAAATATTTTCTGTTTGAATATATTTTAAATTGTAATTTATTCCTGTATTCCAAAGCTGAATTTTTATGTTCCTTTTTATGATCCTTCAGAAATCATTCTAACATTCTGATTTGCTGCTCAAAAAACATTTATTATTATTATTATTAACAGCTGAGTAGAATTTTGTCTCTTTGATGAATAGAAAGTTCAGAAGAACAGCATTTATCTAAAATAGAAATCTTTTGTAACATTAGAAATGTCTTTATGAGTATGCTTAAATAAAAGTATTAAATATTAAGTATTACATTTTATTTTAGATAAATGCTGATCTTTGGATCTTTCTATTCATCAAAGAATCTCAAAGAAAAATGTTTTAAACTGTTTTAAAAATTGATAATGATAATAATAATAATAATAAATGTTTCTTGCAAAATCAGCATATTAGAATGATTTCTGAAGGATCATGTGACACTAAAGACTGGAGTAATGATGCTGAAAATTCAGCTTTGATCACATGAATAAATTACACTTTATTGTTATTTTAAATAGTAAAAAATATATCACAATTTTATTGTTTTTGCTGAACTTTGGATCAAATAAATGCAGGTTTTGTGAACAGAAGAGACTTCTTTAAATAACTTACTGTTCAAAAAATTTTTGACTGGTAGTGCATGACGTGATACTACTGTTTTCCACCGTTTTTCAAATCATCACCCCGTTTTCATCATCACAGCAGGTGTATCATCTAGAATTTTGAGTTTCTCACTCATAAATATGACTGTGCTTTCATATGCTTGGGCACAATAAGGAAAATACAAAATCACATTGGTAATTACGATTTTATAGTGGTGTCCATGTGCACTCAACCCATAAATACATTCATTCTGACAAGACTTGAATGCAGCATGTGACCTATTTTTGGTTTGTGACCTATTAGATGAGAACCACAGCTCAGGAGAAGGCTATTTGTCACAAATTCTGAAATATTTCTGAAACTTCCACTAGATCTGTTCATTATTTTTATTCTTTGTTGGAGAAATAAATGAAAAGAATTGTGTGGTCAAAGAGAGTGAAATGAAGGAGCACCAGAGCAGTCTGAAAGATGGCAGACTGAGGGTGAGACAGGAACAGGGTGAAAGGGTTTATTTTAGGCTTTGGTAGTTTTATGCGCGAGCTGTCTGCAGCAGGCATATTTTATGAACCTTCTCTCAAGTGGCTTATCAGTGCCGTCTTCATGATGCTTGTCGTTTAGCTGAGGCCAGCTGTCTTCACCTTTTTTACAAGTCTAGTGCAAAGTTCTGCTGATGTGATCTGGTTTTTACTTTCTAACTGGGGCCCAGACAACGTTCCATCATTATAGGGGGAAACATTACACAATTCATGTTAAACAAACCCATGCAAATTTGCAGTTCACTGTCACACTCTGGGAAGCAATGGTTGCAGACAAAATATGTGTGTCTACATTGAGCCAATAATGCTGGTAAACCTGGTGAATTTAGTGCAAGAACACCAAATACTGATGTGAGGTTCCTTGTGAAAAAAGTACACTTTAGCATACTTTAACAAAAAGAACTTATTACGGAAAAAAATATACTTCAGTGCAAAATGAATGTAATGTTTTCAGGATACTTAACTGCATATAAATTGCAATTAAAAGAAAATGTTTTATATTTTAAATTTGTATTAAATGCAGTTCTATGAACATAAGATTGCCTTTTTTCATCCACTTAAGTACATCTTTATATGTAATTTCACAATTACTTGTATATTGTTTTAAAATAAAATATACTGGAAAGCATTTATAGTCAATTAAAATAGGCCTATACTTTAAAACAATTTGTAATGAAACTTGTATTTAAATATATTTGTAAATACACATTTGCAATAATAAAGTTGCAGTTAAAATATATTAACTTTACACGTAATACTGAATAACAGTTCATTTTAAATTATAAGTACTTTACATGTGCTTTACGATGATAGTCAACGTGTCAAATTCAGTGCAATTCTTTAAAAAATGACAGTGAAAAAAAATTAAACTGCATATTTAAATAATATTGTTACCTGATATTTCTGAAGTACACTACATGCGCACATTCAGTACAATTAATCTCACTTCTATCCATTAAAGACTTGGAGCAAATATACTGTACATATAAACAGTATACTGTATGTACTGTAAATATACAGATATTCACACCTCAAAAGGACAGCTTTAAATCATTTCACAGCTCTAATAATAAACAGGTTTTTACTGAATAATTAATATAAGTGCTTTAAACAAATACAAGCCTCACACTCATGCTTTTAAACCCTCTGGTATGTTGGCCTGGTTTACTTCTATTCAGTGTGTGCTACTAAAACAAAAGAGTTCAAATTATTATTTGCAGTAACTAGTACACAAATGCCATCAATAGAGCTTGTGTTTAGTGGTCTGAATACAGCAAACATTCCTTTAGGAAGCTTTCCTAAGACTGCTGTGGTAAATATAAGTGGATGTGGGTTGGAGTTTCATAAGATGTGAGTATTATACTGTCATTCTCTAAAGATAACAGGAAGTCTCTGTTCCTGGTGGGTGTAGTAACTGACATTTGGACACTCTTGAGGGAATGAGATGACACGCTGTATAGAATCACTTTAACGCCTCACTGAAACAACAGGGAGTTTGTTAGACAAAAATCTCCATGCAAAAAAGTAAAAAAATAAGTACTCATCTTTTAACTTGTAATTTATTCAATGTGTATAGTCTAAAGTATGGGTCAAATTTTTTTTGATTTTTCGTAATATGCATAATATGCATTGCTAAAAACTTAATTTGGACAATTTTAAAGGTGATTTTCTCTATATTTGTATTTTTTTTTTGCACCCTCAGATTCCAAATTTTCAAATAGTATCTCAGTCAAAAACTGTACACCAATGGAAAGCTTATTTATTCAGCTTTCAGATTATGTATCAATCTCAATTTCAAAAAATTGACCCTTACGATTGGTTTTGTGGTGCAGGGTCACATATGTTTAAAAATACAGCTGATGAATTTAAACACTGTTTAGCATTAGTCTCTGCTGGTAAATTGTTGTGTAAGATCCTATCCTGCTTTCTCAATTCCTAAACAAAACCAGTGTGACATCTGATAAAGAGCTTTTCTTAACCAGTTACAGCTGTGCTAAGGTAGTAGGCTACGCTCTAAAAAACCCTGGCTTGCTTTTTCAACCCACACACTGGGTTGAGATTGCTGGGTGAGGAAGTTGGGTTGATTTGACCCAGTTTGGACTGAAAATCATCTACATCAGTAACTCAGCAGTGCTGGGTTGGCAATGCTAACGTGATAGAGAGCATGAACGTCACGCAGGTTCAGGCGCAAACGTTTTTTGCGTGTGCCAATGCTACTTTGCCTATCTGTGTTTGCGGTGCTCATGACAGGAATATGTGTGGAAAATATAAGAAAATTAATCGAAGCAGCGAGGAGGGAGAACTTTGAAACAGACTGCAGCAAAGAGTGTGTTACATGATAGTTTTCAGCTAAAATCAGGTGACTTCTTATATGTTTCCCAGATAGCAAATGTACATCTGCAGGATCAATTGATTTGGAAAGCCTCTGCTGTGTACAAACATCTGACAGACGTCTGTAAGATGTCAGTTTTACATCATTCTAAATCATAAATATCTTAAAGACATCTAATAGACATCTGTTTGACATCTAATAGGAGACGTCTAATAGACGTACTGCAGATGAGCAAACACTCCATGCAGATGTAAATGCAGATGTCAAATAGACGTCTCCAAAATGTACGTGTGCTATCAGTGTTTGTCCATTCAATAACACAATAACAGCATTCTGGGGGCCTGAAAATGCAAACTTTTTGAAAACAGGTTTCAAAATGCAAGTTTTGAAAATGATATTGATACCAGAACGGCGCTCGAATATGTGAGTATATGAATTTTTTTTTCTTAAATGCAAATTATTCTGTATAAAGAAATGTTGTACATGATGTGTAACTGCTGAGTTGCCTTTCTTATCTGCACACCCTGATAGCACACATACATCACGGAGATGTCTATTTGACGTCTGCATTTACATCTGGAAGACGTATTTTTTAGAGTGTTTGCTCATCTGCAATATGTCTGCAGGTTTCCTATCAGATGTCAAATAGACGTCTATTAGATGTCTTTTGGATGTTTATGATTTAGAATGGATGTAAAACTGACATCTTACAGACACCTGTCAGGCGTCTGTACACAGCACATGCTTTCTAGATCAATTGATCTCTAACAGACATCTTGCAGACATATGTGTGCTTTCTGGGCATTTTATTACTTGCACATGTAGGGTCTTACGTTTGCCTTTATTTGTCTATTTCTCGTTGTTCAGTAATATTCCACCTTTTGATTATTGCTGTTGTCTGTGTTGTTACTGTAGTAATTCTGTGTGATTTGAATTTCAAACCCATTTTGGGTTTTGAGTCAATGGTAGTTGCTACAAGTCAGAGATAGTCTGTAGATTTTCAGCAGCTGACAGATTTCACAGAAAATCGTGTAGTGCATGTATGATGGGTATGCTATCAGATTTTTTTATTTTTAGGCTATGATTCCTTCCAGCCTGAGGATTTGAAACGTTTTTTTTTTTTTTGTGAATAGTGTATTTTGAGCTGATTTTAGAATGCTTGTTTTCATTTGTCACAAGTCTCTTAGTAACAAGACTTTCTGTCTTGATGTCGAAAGTTGTGAAGAAAAAATGGAAAACAGGTCTCATCACATCTGTTTATTAGAGAAACTGTTAACAGCAGTATGAACTGATGGCCATATTTATGGACTTTTAAGGTAATCAGCTAACCAATCTAGTTCTATTTGTTTTTGGCGTTTTATTTGATTTTAATATACAAATTAGTGTTGCACGATATACCGGTAACTAAAAAGTATCGCGATACCCTGCTTTTAAAAATGGTACGATTCCACATTTTACTAGAACTGGTACTTTAAGAATGCATTTTAATAAGAGCCGTATTTCTGCGTGTCTGCGTTAGTGAATGACGCAGACGCGCAGTTTTGTTTACATACACGTGAAGCTCGTGGTGTTTTCAGCCTTTGCCGCCTCAATATACGAGTACATGAACACATGAAGATAATCTCTAGAACTGCTCTGAGAGTCACTTAATGAGCATTTTACAGTTTCTTTTGCAGAAAACGACGTCATATAATGAAGACCCTCTTCACAGCAACCCGTCAAAATAAAAGTTGAAATAGGCATATATTAATATATTACTTAATGTAAAGATAGTACTACTATTAATAACAAAAAATCATATTAAAACAATGTTTAAGAAATATTTACCAGAAAAAATATTTACCAGAATTTATCCACAAGAAAATTTTAAATACACGACACAGTATTTCTGAAAAAAAAGGAAAAATAGAATAAATTCTTTATTAAATTTAATTATCCTTTATAAATTCAATAGACATGCTGTTGATAATTAAAATGTAATAAAACGATTAAAATAGAATCCAGAAAACTTATGTAAAACAGAGATTCACAAACAAAACTGAATTTGAGAAAAATAATAAAACGTATTTCATAGGGCCTTAAAACATGTAATTTTTGTTAAACTTTTAATAAATTGCTGTTGAATTCTGCAAGATTCATGATTTCAATTAATTAGACATGCTTTTGATTTTTTTTAATGTAACCATTAAAATAGAGTCTAGAAAAATTCTAATGAGATGAGATAAAAAAATAAAACAGATTTCATAGGGCCCTCTTTATTTCATTTGTGTCTTCTTATTATTAATAACAAAGATAAAATAACAAAAAATGTCATGATATAAATTGTTGTTGTGATATAAAATTACTATATCATGAAATAATATTTGGCTTTATCCTTTAAGCTAACTTACCACTATAGCAAAGATCTCTACGTACCTGTAGGTTGGTAGCTGTTCACCATAATCCTGTGTAGTGGCACTGGAATGTGATTATTTTTATTTTTATTTATTTTTTTAAAGGTGGATGAAATGCTTTGTTTTAATAGATAAAATAACTATGATCTCCATTTGGATCATCTATTATTCAATTACTTTTCCTGTTCTATGTTTTTTACGTAGTATCGGTTTAGTAGTAGTATCATGATATTTTAGACAGGTATCGTATCGAAGTCAAAATGTTCGTGACAACACTAATTCAAATGTTAGTGAAGAAAATTAACTTTCTGAACATAAAGTCTGGTAGTGTGTGATCCTCCGTTGTTTAGTGAATGCTGTGTATGATGCATAATGTTTTTAAAATCTGTTTTGAAAAGATTTGAAAAGTTGTTTACTTGCTAAATAAAAGCTAACTGAAAGCAAAAAAGAAAGGGAAATGTTTGATGTAACCATTTTCAGCCAATTTCACCTAGATTGTTTTTTAAATTGCGCTTCTAACAGATCTCCACAAAATCAGCTTGCATTTCATTTGCATTTCAGCTCTCATGTTGCTCCTCAAGCATGGTGTTGCATTCCACTTATAAAGCAGAGAGCACCGTCTCATGAATAAACATGGAAAGCATGTCATCTTAATCATGCTTCTGCCGTTGCTACTCGTAAGTAATGCACGCTGCTCACCTAATGATGTGAAATATTGCAGAGATGAGGAGTTCATTATAGATGGCGATCGCCAAGTAGCGAGGCTCGTGGAAAGCGGAGGGAACGGTCCTTACAGCGTAACACAAATAGACGCCCCACAGCAGGAACAGGAACTCCGCTGAAACAGGAACACAAGGAGACACAGCACAGTGCCGTCACTAATTATTTAGTGTGTCAAGTCTGGGAATGCCAGCTGAAAAGATGTGATTTCACACGGCCCGAAAGCCTGTTTCCCCTCCCTCTCTCCTTTGCCGCATCACTCAAAGTAACACCAAGTCGACGGGGCATGAACATCGTGAAGGCGACATTTGAAACAACAACTTTACAAATCCAAATGGAATTTGCTTAATCTTCAAACCCCATATTTGGTTGCTCTTTAGTTTAGGACCAATTCTCATTATTATCTAGTTACTTTAGCATGCATATTACTAGCATATTAGCTTGTAAAAGACATATTAATGGGAAGTGGCATGTTTTACACTCTAACGAATTCCTCATAGAGATCTAATGATATCAACATTATAATTGGTCAGTATAATCTAAAGGCCTTTGCAATGTATTTGAATAAAGTTAATATTAGTTTTTCCATATTTTAAGCATTTTCATGATTTTTATGCATTCTTTCACCTACATGGCCTGAAGAGCAGACAAAAATACTATGTTATATCTGCTGCATAGCTACTGAATCTACAACGCCACAGCGAAATCATTCGTTTTAGTCGATTTGTGGAATTTGCAGTCTGATGTGAATATAATGAGAGAGAATTACTATAAATAGACAACACAACCCAGTGGTCGCATGCCAACATGAAATGGTTCATTTTAATGAATTAGTCATAAAGACTCACAAAGCAGCTGCATCTGAATAAGCATACTTTCAAACTATACAGAAGGCGAAACCCAGCATGTGAAAGACCAGTATGTCCAGATTCACAGTATTCATATAACAGCAAGCAAGTTTCCAGATGATGACCCGGTGTGATTTTGAAGTGTGCATCTGATGGACACTTTACTATCCCATGAGGCTACGGAAGAGGATTTGTAAATGGCAGTGGGGAAATCAAATGACACTGGTAGGACACAACAATGAAAACAGACTAGTATGTCTGTTTTCCTCTGCTGTGGCCTCATGGGATAGTAAAGTTTCTATTGAATGCACACTTCAGAATCATGTTGGAAGCAGCAGGTCTTTTATGACTACTGTAAATTCAGAGATACTTTTGTCACATACTGTTTTTCGCCTACTATATAGTAGGGAAGTATGCAGTTTCGGATGCAGCCTATGTGATTTCTGATGCAGCCATTGGTCTCAAACTCAAGACATGAGCTATCAATTTGAATTAATCACATGACTCAGTCAGAGTGGTTCTTGATCTTACTCACTGAACCACAAGTCATCAAAAGTACTTTATTAATTCAATTGCTACAAGAACTAGAATACTAAATGGAGCTGGATCTGAACCGCTAAATTCCATATGATACTCTGATATGATATTTCTAGAGGCAGTGATTCTTTGTAGATTTTTATTTTTATTTTATTTTTTAAGTCTCTACTTGTAAACTATAAAAGAAACCTGACTTTGCAACCACTCATTCACTCATCACTCAATCATATCACTTTTCTATACGTAATATTCAGTAACTGTAATAAAAACTTCCACCTATTTCAACTTAAAATTTTAAGTTCAGTTGTTGACTTAAACTTTTAGGTATAATAAACTTGGATATACAAGTAGCTTTCATCTTCCGACATGAAACTGACTGATAAATAAATAATTAAATTACATTAACTTAAAAAGTTTAATTTCGTATTACTTTTCATAAAAGTTGTAATTGCTCAATTAATTTTGATAAACAAATGTTGCCATGACTTATTTATCATATCTTTTTTATATATTGAATAATATGTGCTATTTTAAAAATGTATATTTTTTAACTTCTATGAATACTACAAAATTCCTAAACTTTTGGTTAAAAACAGATAATGAAAAAAATTAAACCATTTTTGGTTTATAATACAAAATGTACTTTTTAATAACAAGAGCAATACTGAAGCATTTTAGTGTCACTGAGATATGAGATTTATCTTTTTAGTTTTCATTTTAGTTTTACAAAATTTGGTTGATTTTTGTCAGTTTGTAAGTATTTTTAAAAAACATTTCTACATAGTTTTTACTCATTTTTACATCTGTTTTAATTTTAATTAATTTTGTACAATAGAATAAACTTGTCTTGGCAACTAGCTAAATTAAAATTAAAGTTTTTTTATATGTTATTTTAAAAATTTAGATTGAATTTACTGAAAGGATAGCCCCTTGAGATGTAATATCTCATTTTCAAGTGGATCCAAAAATCCTTTTATTTCAAGTAACAATTTATTTTTTATGATTACAGTTTTAGTTCACTATGCTAGCTCTATGCTTAAATAAAAGTTCACCCAAAAATGAAAAAAAAATCTGTGTTTTTTCCCCCCAACAAAATAGGATAAATAAGAAATGAGAGAATTTGTGTCTTCGAAAAGGACAAAAAAGTACTATAAGCATAGCTTATGTCTTTGTCCTTGCACCATTGAAATAATACATGTGAGAATGTCTTTGTTTGTGTGCATGAATAGTTGTCATGAGTTTTGGGGCTGTCTCCATGCAGTTCTCCCTGTGCTTCATGCTGTAAGCAGAAGGTACTGGAGCTGTCAGAGAGAGCTGTCTCTGCATCACTGGCCACGTCTCACACCCTCATGCCTTTAAGGCTGTCTGGCTACACTCAGATGATCCGATTATACATCCCACATCTCTTCTGTCAAAGCTGCATCCATAACCCTGAGACTTTGGCATTCTTGCCTCATTTTCCTTTTGTTTGAGGCTGCTGGTAGCACAAATGAAGGCTGCAGGTATGAGATATATAAACCTCTGCAGTATAATTAATGTTGTACTTATTTTAAGACGCGTAAGTCATATCATATATATTGCTGTTTTTTTTTTTTTTTTAAATCTGCATCTCATCTGATGTGGTTTAGGTGGGCTTTTTGTGGTAAGCTTAGGAACTGACCAGCAGCCATCATGTAGTCCCAGCTGTCCAGCAGGCACATGCTGAACTGCAGACCCTCTGGTGTGACACTGATATTGATGAGGGCATGATGGGTGTCTTGGTTCTGGCATACGGCTGAGGTCCAAGCAACTAGGAACCACACAACCACCAGCAAAATCACAGCAAGCAGACGCAAAACCCTCCAGCTGGTCATGTACGGGCTCCGCTGGGCGGTGCGGGACAGGAACACCTTTAAAACCCTTGGTGTGAGAAACAAGGACAGGACACGTATATAAAAGTGATGAACTAAAGCAAAAAATTTTTCTTATGCAGACTTTAGCAGAAACATGATTGTTTAATCTGAAGTCAGCAGAATTATTTGTACCTGTAAAGTTTGAGAATCACTGTTCCATAGACGATGGCAAATCCGAGCAAACGGACCCATCTCAGGAGAATACACCGGAAAACACTTGGATTGAAATACTGTATCATAACCTGATGACACAAAGATAAAAATGAAAAGTTAGTACATTCACTGAATTTCTGTTTTTATACTAAGGCTGTAATAAGAATAACACATCAGTTTCACAGTTTCACCGATGCTTTTCAGGAAACAGAAGGTAGCTGGCTCAGCCTCATGAGACCTGTCAAGAATGTGTCATATTTCACATTAAAAATCATTTTGCTAAAAGAAAATGAATTGTACTTTTAAAAGCATTTTCTTTCATATTCCCACTTCAAATTATCACTACTATAATGTGAAAATTATATACACTGCCCTCCAAAAGTTTGGAAACACCCTAGGAAAGTGGGGTTTTGGACAATAATGGCATGAATCCTTTTTTTAATTTGTGATAATTTTGCACTGATAAGGGACAACACAAACTACGAAAAACATATTTTATTACATAAACAGTTTACACGTAGAAAAAACTTAAATTTTTCGATTCATCAAAATATCCACCATTAGCAGCTATTACAGCTCTGCATTATCTGGGCCTCAATTCATTGTATTCTAAACTTAATTGGCAATCAATTGTTGAAGCTGTTAAGGTGTGCTGACCCAAAAAACCTGGGCCAAGTTTAAACCAGTAACCAGGCATCACAGCTGGCAAAGGGGCATGTCTGACTCTGACATGTATATATTGCCATTATTATGTAATCAAAATGAAAATTACTATCGCTGGTCTTCAATGATAATGTCAAGTTACTTTAATGTATTTGCACCAAAAAATGCTAAGGATTTCTGCTGATATCGTCCAAAACCACACTTTGCCAGGGGTGTTTCCAAACTTTTGGAGGGCAGTGTATACTATTTAAGTGCTAAAATATGTATGTAATATGATTGCAATAAAACCTTGGAGGGGGAAATGTGCTTAAAGGAAAAGTTCGTAGTCGTAATGTCGTAGATGAGTTTGTTTCTTTATCAGAACAGATTTGGAGAAATGTAGCATTACATCACTCACCAATAGATCCTCTGTAGTGAATGGGTGCCGTCAGAATGAGTCCAAACAGCTGATAACAACATTACAATATCCACAAGTAATCCACACCACTCCAGTCTATCAATTAATTTCTTGAGAAGCCAAAAGCTGCATTTTTCTAAGAAACAAAACCATCATTAAAGCTGCAAGCAATGTTGAAAGGGCCCTCGCACCCCGGCTCACCACCACCCGGTGACTTTAGGAAAACCGCGAACAGTGGGCAATATGGATTTAAAGTGGTAAATATAGAAGGGATGTGTCACAGTCATTTAAATGTGCCAAACTTCCTGCTACCAGCTGGTAGCAGTATGACTATAACTAGATATTGGCATGTAGATGTGTTCAGGCCAGCACTTTTATCAAACATATGAAGTTTGGTGCAGATTGAACATGGTATGAAAATAAAGTGCAAAGCATGACGTATCCTGTTGCCAACAGGTGGCGCTATGATTATATCTGAATATTGCCCTTTAGATGTCTTCAGGCCAAGATTCTTTCCAAACATGCGAAATTTGGTGCAGATTGGACATTGCACGTTTAAGCAGTGTTGGGGAGTAACCAGTTACGGAACTGTAACGGAATTACGTAATTTGATTACAAAATAAATGTAATTGTAATTAGTTACAGTTACTGAGAAAATAAGTGTAACTAAATTACAGTTACTTTTGAAAATGTTAATGATTACAAAGGGGGTTACATCTGATTTTTCACACACACACACACACACACACACACACACACACACACACACACACACACACACACATATTTAATTGACTTTCTTTGAAAGTATTGACTGCTCTAAAATGAGACACCAATGTTTCAGGAGTTTAGGACACAGAATAGGACACATGCTTATTCGATAACTGTTTTATTTCCTATTTGGGTTTATGCATATTCTTTATTTTTTAAGATTATTTTTTTTCCCAAGGCATTAGATGCCAGTGTTTCCTGTCATAACTATGCAAACATTTGATTTCAGAACCAGTATCATAGCTATTAAACTATTTCTTGCTACGATTTTACATCTGTATTTAACCTCAGAATGATCTCAAAGTAAATAAGAGGTGTTAAGTCTGAATTTGTGGTGGCTGTCCTTTAAATTAAATTATTACACGGCTCTGTGAAATGCTCAATTCTGAATGGTCAGTCATGACATTCTCCGATAACAACTGGTAAAAGCTAATAACACAGGCTCATCTGGGCAACTCACGTTGGGCGCTATACGCTTGATAGTTTATCTTGGTGGAAGCTTTGCGTTTGGTTGGCTTATAAGATATTAAAATTCAATTCAATATTATGTATACAATTTCTGTCACCCTGGTATTGTGGACTCACTCTATTGTTTCATACAAACGCAGCTGCTGCCTTTTTTTTGTACACTGTAATGGATTATAAGATAACTAACAACTTAGTACTGTAAGTACTAGTACTTATTTATGTGGTGAAATGTGTAATAAAGGTGGTATGACTGCACTGTATCCTTAAGCCTTATGTCTGTCTAGTTTGAGCCTGCCACTTGCTAGCAACTAATTTCTTCATGGAAGCTTTGTGTTCAAATATTTCAACTCAGATCAGTGTCTTGTGTCTAATAATTTACTTTTGTGGCAAGCAGCTGTGTAATAAGTGTAATAATGTACATCCAGCCAGTTGTTATCGCAAAATAAAGACGTATATTATCCCTTACTTATTATAATCTTAATTCAAGTGATAAAGGGTTTTGAAAGTCTGACAGTAATGAGTGTTGATTGCTACTGTAAGGTT
>JAHKKF010536926.1:24954-44538 GCA_019740295.1 Labeo calbasu | reverse complement strand
AATTTATTATCGAGCAGTGAGTCACACAATAGCTTATGATTCGGTATCTCATAATTTCTAATAATTGTTTTTATGTCATAATTATGATTTATCTAAGCATGACACATAAAGGGGTCATCGGATGCCCATTTTCCACAAGTTGATATAATTCTTCGGGTTTTTAATGAAAACTCTATAATATACTTTGGTTAAAATTTCTCAATGGTAGTATAAAACAACACCCTTTTTACCTTGTCAAAATCAACCCTGCACACAGCAAACCGTTTTGTTGCATGTTCCTTTAATGCTAATGAGTTCTGCTCACCTCGACCCTCTCTTCTGTGGGAAGACGAGCTGTACTGTTTACTTTAGCCGCGAAACTTGCTAACTAGTACATTATTAGGAAAGAAAATTTGCAAAGATTCATAAATACTCACTTCTTCTGTAGGTTAAGCTGGATCACAAATGATTCACGTGAACATAGATGCATTTAGGTAGATCTGGGTTCAGTGCATTGTCTTCAAAAACTAAACTATCCATAATCCTTAATGCTCTGCATCTTCAGCGGCTGAGATGTTGGGAGTAAATGTCGATTGCTATGATCATTATTACATCCAACAACAAAACCTCAATCGCTTAGGAGACATTCTTGTCTACTCCTGCTCCGGCGTCAAAACAATGGCGGTCGGACTGTTACAGCTCACTCAGGGCGGGTCTACGTTAAAACATCCGTGTCTACTAAACTATTGTGGGAGTGGCCTTGGTCTGTGTGATGTCTCAGTAAAATATGACAGAATTTTAATATCTAACTGTAGTGTTAAAAACAAAAGAAAGCTTTTTTTATCCTAACAAGTAATGTGAGAGCCCTTAATCAAGCCTAAGTTTTTGCTCTTTTTCTACTGATGCCTGCACTGCAGTTCCCTGCCTCCTTTCCACTTTCTTCAGATGAATGATGCAGGCTGGCTTTTTCCAGCATGCTCATGTTCGCTAATGATCAGCGTTGTGTTGTGGCCCTTGTCTATTAAGACGGAGCCTGCCATGTTCAAAAGACAAACTGTCTCATTGTTCATTGTTCTTTCTAGCACTACACTGGAGGAATTAGTCATCCATTTACGTAAAGAGAGACTAAGCACCAGCGAGAATGGAAAATGAACTTTGTAACACTTTAAAAGTTGTCAACGCAGTATTAATAGGAGGAAAAACAGGCGAAGGAAAACATAGGGGGTAACAAGAAGAAAGAAGTTTCTCTTGGCTATATTCATTACTCAGGCAGGGCGGCACAGATGAGTGTTCCTCTCCACTTAACTGTTCAGCATATATATTGGCTCAGAAGATTTCATATTCATCTATTAAGGTCTTGCCACTGAGGGAGCAAAGGCAATCAGCTGAATTGGATGCAGAGGTATTTACCTGAATCTTAATTCGTGTTTAGAGAAGGAGAAGCGCAGAAAGATGGAGAAAAGAATGGGGATGGAGTGTGAGTTTGTTGGAGTGAGAAAGAATAGGTGTGTAGAATTTTTATTCTTCGAAAGAAAAAGAAAAAATCTAAACTCTAAGTACTTGGTAACTTTCTTAACTTCCATACATTTGCTCTGTGAACACCCTTGACTGTTCTTACATTCCCTTTCCATACCTCAGTCCTCTTCGTTTCACACTTCTCCACTTTGGATGGCTACCTTGTCACAGCTTGGATCGATATGCCACGGTAATGACTGCTTAGAAGGGCCCACGCATGAATGACAGACAGGGAGCAGAGAGAGTGATGGAATGCTGGAGCTGGCTTAATTAACTTCCAGTTGAGTCAAGAATATTCAGGCCCACTCACTTCTCCCTTCTCCTGCTGGTTTTGCCTCTTATAAACAATTAGCGTGGTTTGAGGGTTTAGCTTCACAGAGTGAGCCCCTTAGCTACGAAGGTGTAGAAATTGCTTCTGTTGGATAGGATGTTGACACGTAACATGTAAAATAATAAAACTAGCAAACCTATGCTATCTATGGACTTATTTATTTCAGTTGTTTTTTCATGTCACACTGAAAACTAGTATTCAAGTAATCCAGTGTGATTACAATGTAATTACATTGTAATAACATAGGTTTTGTACTTGATCTGTAATTATTATGTTAAAATCAAGTATATAAAATGTAAAAACAGGCACAGACAAGTCCAATATTAGCTTACTAATAAGTTTTTAAAAGCATTATGCAGTACAAAAGCACAGGGTGTCATAGCTCTCTCTTTGCTGAGAGACTCTGCCCTTAAACTTTGCTAGGTTCAAAGAATCCATTAAATTCCATGTCTGACCTTCGATCCCCGAAAGACTCAACATACCCAATGAAATGTATAGGGACATCTATCACGCTTGAGCAACTGCAAATAACTATTTAAGCTTTTAGTTTTTCTCCTGTCACTTCAGTTTTAACTCAAAAGCTAATTTACTAACGTCATGTTAGGAAAGATCAATAACAGCAATGAAAGTGAGTGGCAGAATTTCAAAGCAATTTATTGCACCTCTAGATGAAGTCCATGCTGATTCCTACTGGGGAAAATGCAAGGCTCATCTTTATGTATTGTGCCTTTAAGTTTCATATGTATAGTCTCTCTTTAATTCTCTCTCTCTCTCTCTACCAGATATTGTAACCAATCACAAAGTCAGTTGCTTTGACTAAACAATTTAGAATTCAATTTAGTGTTCTGAAGTTCCAGTGGCTAGATTGCCAGAGCTGATAAACGCTGATTTGAGAGCTCAATGAAGTAAAAACTGTGAAACTGATTTCCTCTCCCTACGCCCTGCTCTCTTCTCATTTGAGTGTTTGTGTATGGCGTATACAACCGCTGAGTAAGTAAATTAAACATGCTACAAAATAAAAGAGAAACTGAGAAACTAGTGAGCTTTGGGGCATCTCTTTGCCTTTTTTTGTTCATTTACTCTTTAAATTCCACATTTTAAATTAATGCAAGAACAACTATTCACTTCATGAACTTTTCTCAGAAGGCACGCAGATGGTTATTCTATGATCGTCCATACACTGACAAGCGATGCAAACAAAGCATTATTGGTGCAGTACTATTTTTTTTTTTCTGTGCAGTGCTACAAACATAAAATTTCAATATCATATTTAATTAACTTGCAGCCACAATAGATACATATAGAAATTATACCTAAAAAGGCAAATGGAAGGCTTTACGAATTCACAAGTTTCTACATCACTTTGTAGCTCATCTCAAGATCTGAGCTGGCAGTTGAACAAAAAGGAATCACAGGAAAATGAACAGATGAACCGGCATTAAGGGAAATATTTGTGGACCACCTGCAGCGATCAATTCCAATCTTAATCTTAACAACAAATAAATAAGTAAAAAATAAATTTTTGTGTGCATCTAGCTGTGTTATGTAAAAACTACTACCTACAAAAAAATTAAGAGACTTGATTGAACCTGAAGGACAGAGGTGTCAAGAACAGCAGCGCTGTTTGTCTATTCATAGAATGTTAATGAGAAATATTGTTCACATCACTTGTCAAGAGGGATAGGGTGGAATTCCTGTTTATTTGCTCTCAGCTGTCATAGGTTGACATAGGAATCAGTGACTAAAGAAAATGACTTTGTTTTTATGTGTAGGATTTTTATTTATTGATTTATTTTATTATTATTATAATTATTTATTTATTTACTTTTTTTTTTGGTATGCAGACTATATGTCTCCTTGAAAGTATAGACAACGGCTGTACTTCATAAGAGAGAAAGTATTAGGAGAGAAGGCAAAGAAAGTAAGCATGACTGTCAGTGAGTTTCAGCCCCCCTACTGCTATCTAATTGATTTGGCTTTGCTTGACATTATCATGAACTTTTCAAAGAACAGAGGCCATCAGTTTATCTTGTAACAACCATAAAAATAATTAATTTTCAAGATCATCTACAGTTAACAAGACGTGCACTGGGCACTGATGTTGAAAAAAAAAGTGATATAGCCTTAAGGAAGGTAAATAAGTTAAACACAAGTCAAGGTAGAATTCAAAACATATATTTAAGTAAACGCTCTGTTGCTAAATGATACAATTGTAAATCATCAAGAAGATTGAGCGAGTGCGGATCTTTTATAAATACGTTGCTGATTGATCGACGCACCCAAGAAAAAAAGTTGAGCGCAGTGAATTTGAGTTTTTCAAGAATTCAAAACATGAAATGGAGCAGAACCTATGTTAATGGATTTATAATACATAAGGCAAGTCAAAATTATTTTTCCTTTTTTTTTTTTTTTTTTTTTTTTTACCAATGCTATCAACCAAGAAACAGCTTCACATTCCATTGCGGATGCTTTTTCAGTTCAACAAAAAAGTCAACAAATCTGAAGACGCAGTTGTAGAAAATACTGTGATATTTTATTAAAAATGCTGCAGAAAAATTTTATACAGGTGTCCAGCCAGAAATATCATCTATCACTTAAGGCAAAAACTGCAAACAATATAAGACAAACTATTATTTAGAACCCTACATTTGACCCTTGTTGTACTGACAGGTAACAAACCAAGGGTTAACATGAATCATGATTTAATATACAAATGTAACTTTATAAACTCATTTATTTTTAAATTCTTTCTTGCGCTTTCAACATCTTTGTTATAGGATGCAGAACTGAAAATATCAGGGTTATTTTTTTTTTCTTTGTTTGTTTGTATTTATTTATAGTAATCATAATTATTTGTATTTACACTCATTCACTTAACCCAAAATATCACAAGCCTGGCACAATACTTTACATATTGCTAGCATGTTACGAATAGAAATATCTAACATATACTTCTTTACAAACATATCCAACTAATATAGATACCCAAATCCACTGCCTGTGTTATTTATTTATAGATATTTGAAATTATACAATGCTGGTCACATCTGAAGCTCAGGCAGTGATGATACAGATTTTAAAAAAAAGGTAGTAAAAAATAGAGAGATTTAAGCAGGTAAAACAAATTGGATGTGGGTAGAAGTTGCCCTGATTTACATCCAATCCACCTTCCTCCATCAAACCCCCAAATGAGAAAAACGTTACAACTACTCTCTGAACAGCTTGAATAGGCAACTTCACCCAGCACTGTAATGTAATTAGAAGCAATATTTCATTTTAACATCTGTATGGGGTCACGGTATGGGTTTATCAAATGTAAAGCAGCAATCAAACATGCAATATTTGTCAAACATCGGGACAAAGGAACACTCAGATGACTGAAATGGATATTTAGAGGCTTTGGAATAAGAATCCTGTCTTCTCCTTTATTTCTTTTTCAGGTGTAAAGGCTGTTTAACACAGAGATGATTTCAAAAAGAAAAATAAAAGAATGATTGATATATTTACACGCACCTTAACGAAAGCGTAAGCTCATAATAGTCATATTTTGAACTAAACAACAATAAAAGCTTTGTAATTCTTTTAATATTTGTATTTGACTCACAAGTATTTACATTTTGTCACCTTTACAAATTTGTTATAATTACATTTCAGGCTGGGATTTTTGAGTTCAGTCCACAGGTTCGGTATGTGACAACACTCTCAGAAAATAATATTAATGTGTTCGTCTGAAATATAGTTCTTGTATAATAACATTGCTCTCATTGTTGCTCTTGGTATATGACATATAGTATGGCACATACAAAGCTTCGTCAGATCCTCTCTGTCGTTTATGTATATGTCGTCTACGCAAGCAAAACAGTCCTTCAGAAAGAGTTCTTGTCTTTTGGTGTAAAGTCCCCTGCCCTTAACAAGCTTGGCTCCAAATAAAGTATTACTTTAGTAACATTCATTTTTTCGCAAGTAGGTCATATTTGACTTTGATATATTCTGCAAGAAGGCTTCATAGGAAAATAACATCTCATCCACCAAGATTAGTCTCAGAGTGGAACAAAGTCAGCACAGTTTGCCACGACAAACAAAGGTCCTTAACCCCCAATGCCTTAGCAGACCATGTCCTATAGTTCTGAAAGGATCTTTCAGTGCACATCACAAAGCTATACCCTGGTGGTGGAGTGCCCATGGGGCAGGTTGGTACTGTTCTGACTACCTCCGAACGTGTTGAAATTGTGCAGGGGCTGCATTCCGGCCAGAGAGTTAGGAATCATTGTTATGGTGCTCGGCGTCATGAGCGGGATGTCGTCAGGCGAACGTCGTAGAGTAAGCGTGTAATCAGCCGGGCAGGTAAGACGAAGCGTATCGTGAGCCGGCAGAGAATCGCACTCGTGATGGTGCTCGTGTTCCATCTGGTGCTGTTTCATCTGGAGCGACATCAGTTCCTCGCTTTGCAAATGTGCTATGTCATTAGCGTTAGCTGCCGCGTTAGCCGGCGCAGAGTTCCGCTGCGGGCTGGGCCCACGTCGGTTGGATTCGTGTCGGCGCTTATCCTTCTTGTAGTACAGTGCTGCGAAGGCCAGGATGTTGAGGAAAAGAAGAGAAGCACCCACCGCGATGGTCACGCTGAGTTCAGTGGAGTAATCACGCTTTGTTTCGATAACCACCGCTGAGTCGTCGCCTAGATCGTTGCCTTTACGCTGATCTGTAGTTTGTTTGGTGTTGGCGGGAGGAACTCCAGGATGGCGTGTGGTGGACGGCCACGTTTTACCAAGTCTTTTAGTGTATGGGAACGGCGTAGTATCCTGAGGAGGTATCTTTGTCGTGGTCGAGACGTATTGAAAGAGTTCATTGATGTTATGAAGATGAGGTACCAGCTCTAACCAGAAAGCAACCTTAGTTGCACGATAGTGATCTCTCACCCTTGGCTTCAGCCCAATGTGTAAGTAGAGCTGGTCTTTGGGGTTGTATTTGGACCATGCCACTTCCTCAAAGCGGTTAGGCTTTGTGTGGATGAATTTGGTGTCCTGCGGAACTGGTTGATTCGGATCCCTAAAATGAGAATGAAAAACCATCAGTATTTAAAAGCAAACAGCTTTGTAAATGCAAGTGTGCGCAGTACTAAAGAGCAAGTCTACACAGATGCTTATAAACCCACATACATCAATAGCTTTTACCTCGGTGCACTGTATGTGTTTAGAAACACACATATGCTATAATAATAGCTTAACCTTGGGTTGTTGAACCTAAGGAAGAGATGCATACCACATATAATCATTTACAAAGCTTCATGACCTCAAAGTGTTCTGGGATATGATGCCTCTTCATCAGTCTTTCTGCTCCGCTTCATAGCAAACAAAAATCTGCTCAGTACAATTTCAACTGACACGCTTGAACTAAAAAATACAGCAGTGCTCTGTATTTGAAGATTCATTACCGGTATAGCTTTCCTAGCCACAAAAAAGAACATACCTAGTGATAAAGGTTTTAACCGGAAAGCCAATTTACCACTCCTACACATTATTCAGTCTGGGAGCAGCAGACAACTTAGCTGGGCATAAAAGGTTTCTAAATATGGAGATGAGGTGGTAAAAACCGGGCCGGCATTTCTCTCTGAGTGCATTAGCGTTGTCAAGGTTTGTTTCTGAAGCAATGGCTTCACTTCTCCGTAGATTTTGCTCAAAATTTGTTTGTTTAAAAATCGGTCTCAATAGTCATCTTTTGTCATCAGCATTGCAGAGCACAAATATTTTGACAGTAATTTGGCATGAAAGGATGGGAAAATAAGTAGGCTTTCCAGTAGTTTAAAGATGTTGAGAAACACGGTTTGGAATGCATGAATTTAAACCTTGAAGGCTTATGAGGACAAATTTGCCTTTGTATTGCTATTTGCTTTAATATGTGTATTTGGGACAATAGAAATAAATGGCTAGATACACAATTAACACTTCAATGCATACCTCGGGTCTTTAACGACCCGGGACATCATTCACTACCCTCTGCCCCCTTAATTTGTTTAAGTTTGACATCAGCTTTCTTAGTATTCTTCAGTCTATTCATTCTAAACATTATAACAAGAAAAAAAAAATTAAAAAAAAAATATATATCTCTACACTGCCCTCCAAAATTTTGGAACAACGTAGAAAAGTGGGGTTTTGGACAATATTGGCATAAATCCTTCTTAATTTGTGATAGTTTTGCACTGATAGGGGACAACACAAACTACGAAAACATATTTTATTACATGAACAGATCATACACAGAAAAAAAATACATTTTTGATTCATTAAAATATCCACCATTCACAGCTATTACAGCTCTGCATAATCTGGGCCTAAATTCATAGTACTCTAAACTTAATTCAATCAATTGCTGAAGCTATTAAGGTGTGTTGACCCAAAAATCTTTTAAAAACCTGGGCCAAGTTTAAACCAGTAACCAGGCATCACAGCTGGAAAAGGGGCATGTCTGACTTTGACATGTATATAATGCCATTATTATGCATTATATAAGGATTTATTATAATATTATATAGGATTTATGCTGATATATCGTCCAAAACCACAGTTATTTGATTTTGAAACCACTGTTATTTGATGGTGGATGTGGCGAATAAGCTGTCAGCGATCAAAATATTGACTTTGAAGTCACTGAAAACGATAGTTTTGAGAATATGGTTGAGATTGCAAATATGATCCAGATGCTGAATGTACTGTGGAAGTGTGATCTGATGATGACAGCGATGGTGAAATCATCTGCTCAAATTGAACCCTTCTAAGTTTCAGAAGGTAATGAAATATGACCATATGATGGATCCTTTAATCTTACCCCATACTTAAAGGGATAGTTCACCCCAAAAGTTCTGTCACTAATTACTCACCCTCATGTTGTTCCAAACACGTAACACTTTTGCTCATCTTCTGAGCAAATTAAGATATTTTTGATGAAATCTGAGACCTTTCTGATCATGCATAGGTACTACCACATGCAAGGCCTAGATATGTATTAAAGACATCGATAAAATAGTCGTGATATACCCGTTAGTTCACGCAGTACAGCCTTGCACATGAGTGATGAAGAGCTACAGTTTGACAAAACTGCTCAAATCCACATTTGAAAGTTAAAATAGCATGGCTGCATCAACAAATGTGTTTTATATCACTTTTGCATTTGTTAATGCTAACGGTTAAGTTTAGGGTTTGGTTTCGTGTAGGGGATATTTCCAACACGACAGAGCATTAACCTTTAGCGACACTACGGATTTTTGAATTCTGAACAGCCACAATACGTACCTCAAACAGAGTAATACGTGCCTGTACTAATGTAATAAAAAACGTGCCACAGTCATGTATTGAACTTGTGTTTTGGCACCACTCTCTGGGCATTTCACTTTGAAAATGCCACGAAACGTACAGTAAGGTAATTACGGTGTTGCAGAAATGTATGTAGAGGAACATATTTCGAATGAGCCTGGGTTGAACATTTCAGTTGCATTGCTGTCTATGCAGAGTCAGAAAGCTCTCAGATTTCACCAAAAATATCTTAACCCTTTAACTGTCACAACTGTCACAAGTTTATTTCATCATTTTACAAATAAATCCTAATCTAATCATGACAAACTGGTCCCTAAACTAAAATGTGACCAAAATGTTTAGCATAAGCATATGTTACAAAGGTATGTCTGAAGTGAAGGTATCCTAACGTCACCAAAAAAGACAAGCAGCCATCTTGGAGCATATTTGAAAGCATTTTTGCAGCTGTTTATGTCCCCACAGACCTTGTTGTACCCAACCTGGACATGGCGCCCCTGAACACATGCCCAAATGCCCATATGGTTAATCCGACCCTGGTAGACCAGGCAGTAAGGTTGAATGCATGTCTGACAGAGCAGATCTAGAGAACAGTGGTAAATATGGTGACTCTACTAAAGCATAATGTTTAAATGTAACTAACTAAAACTGGACTGGAATTCAAGGTGTTGTAATGCCACTAAATCATTATTCATTTACCGTATCACTATATTTATTAATAAATGGTTTTGAGTCAGGGATGAACTGCTGCTATATACAGTTTTTATGTAAATATAAACAGTCTCTAGTGAGTAAATATCAATTTCAATCAGACTAAATGGGAATTTGGTTTTCTAAGCAACGCTGTTTTACTGTAAGGATTTATGATATTGATAGCAGCTAAGTAGTTGAATCTATAGCAGAATAACCTACCACTAAGTATTCCTAAAATAGACAGCTAATGTAAATTAGCTTGTATTTTGTATTACAAGCTGGCTGATTGCTAATTTTAAAATGACTGACATTTGATAATAAATACTCAGCACGTAACTGTACGTATGATAATTTCAGTTGAATAATCTTTCAAACTATTTCAAAGCTTTGTTCAGCTGCTATATTCATTCAAGTTATTATGGCTCTTGAATAGTGTCATTGTGTGAAACTTTCAAGGATGGCAGGTTCAATGTTCTGCTCATCTACTTGTCTTATTTTAGATTATTATCTTATTTAATCACAGCAGAAAATGAAAGAGTCCCATATAGAATCTGAATCCTAGACATTCTATAATATGACCATATGCTTTGTTGTGATACGGTATGCTGTCTTTTCATTACATTTCAAGGTGTGTGGGGAAAAAAAAGTGCTTGAGTGAAATCAAACCAGCACCCTTATCACACTGCTAAGAGCAAAACAATACAAGAATTAAAATGATTAAATAAGCACTACTAAATAAGTGAAAGAATTGATGGATAAATGCTTTCAAAGGTGCATGTATGAATAAATGAATCTATAATGAATTGTTTTGAATTTAATAAGTTGGTTTAAGAATTTAAATGGTGGAACCATGTTTCCAACAGGAAAAAGATCTGTTTGTAGGTCAGGGAAAATGATGTCTGATGTCTGTCAGTATGTGTCATGAATCTGGTCCTGAACGCCAGTCCGTTTGCCACCAGAGGTCGCCTTGCCATTTCACATTACACAGACTGTTGCACAACACCCCGGACTACATTTCCCATCATTCATTGCGCTGATGACACACACAGCTGTAACCAATCAAGCACACTATATAAGCCTTGTACTTCTTCTTAGTTGCCGACTATTGCATTGCGTTTAGCACTCTCATTGTGTTAGCAGCTGTGCGGAGCCACCTTGTTCATCCTTAGACTAGTTCAGTCGTGTTTTTAGGTAGTTTCTCCTAGCCTTGTTTTCTAGCCTGGTTATATCGACTTGTCTGCCTTCCGCCTGCCCTGGACTTCTCGCCTGTCATTGATTTAACCCTTTGCCTTGTCGTTTCGGACTCTGTTCGCTCCTCGAATGAACTCTAGCCTGTCTATTTGGATTATCCGTTTGCTTCGTCCCTTGGATTACGTTCGCCACTGATCAACTCTCGCCTGTCTTACGGATTACTCTTATGTCTTGTTCGAATATACCTGTTTGCCGATGTTAGACCTTGCCTGCTATTTTGACTATGTCTTTGTTCAATAAAGCTTTGCGTATGGATCCGCCTGCTTCCCGTCTCCTTCGCCCCGTTACAAAATATTCTGCCGCAACATTATTCAGCAGCTTTTCACGCGGACATTGGCAAGGTATGGACATAGCAAGACTGTTATTAGCCCTCAAGCAGGGCACGCAATCACTCGAGGACTATATTTAAGAGCTCTAAGCCATTGTGAATTACACAGATCTACCGGACTGTTTATTGATTGAGTTTTTTTGTGATGGTGTTCATCAGCCTTTAAAGTCCAAGCTGACACGCGAGGGTCCTCGTTCATCACTCGCTGTGCTAGCTGTGTGTGGGCTTGTCATTCACTGTGGGTGTCAAGGAGGAGGAACGCGACATCACGGTAATGGCGGACGTGAAGTTTAGTCAACCGCAAGCTCTGGGACATTTAAGTGTTTTGACTGCTACTCCGGTGATTAAACCCGCTCCTGAAATGGTGGCCACACCGGAGCGCGCTCACATAATGCTAGTGACAGCGGAGCCCGTTCACAAGATGGCGGCGGCAACAACAACGCTCCGTCATGTCATTGCTGCCATACCTCATGTAACGTCACAGCTGTGTTTAGTTAGTCAAGTAAAGTCAAAGCCGTTGTTCCTGTGTCAAGTCCAGTTACACCTGTGTTTCCTGAGTCAAGTCAACGCTGTTGTTCCTGTGTCAAATCCAGTTACAGCCGTCTTTCCTGAGTCAAGTCAAGTCAGAGCCTTGCCATTTCACATTACACAGACTGTTGCACCACACCCCAAACATTCATTGCGCTGATGACACACACAGCTGTAACCAATCAAGCACACTATATAAGCCTTGTACTTCATCATCCTAGTTGCCGAGTATTGCATTGCGTTTAGCACTCTCATTGTGTTAGCAGCTGTACGGAGCCACCTTGTTCATCCTTAGTCTAGTTCAGTCGTGTTTCTAGTTAGTTTCTCCTAGTCTTGTTTTCTAGCCTGGTTATATAATCTTGTCTGCCTTCTGCCTGCCCTGCACTTCTCGCCTGTCGTGGATTTAACCCTTTTGCCTTGTCGTTTCGGACTCTGTTCGCCCCTCGAATGAATTCTAGCCTGTCTGTTTGGATAACCCGTTTGCCTCGTCCCTTGGATTACGTTCGTCGCTGATCGACCCTCACCTGCTTTACGGATTATATGGGAAGCCAAACAACCCAAATGTTGGACAAAACAGTATTAAAGTGCTTGCGCCGCGCTGACATGTCATCTGCGCGGCCGACTCGACAGCGCAGGGAAGACGTGTTTGCTAGCGCCACCCAATGGGCAGCACGGCGCAAACTAATCTGACCAGCACAAAAAAATATAATACCGTTCTGTCTCGTAAAACTTTTGATGTTTGTCAGCGCCGCGCTGCCCATTGGGTGGCGCTAGCAAACACGTCTTCCCTGCGCTGTCGAGTCGGCCGCGCAGATGACATGTCAGCGCGGCGCGAGCACTTTAATACCACGCTGTTTCGTCCCACATTTGGGTTGTTTGGCTTCCCATAGGATTACTCTTGTGTCTTGCTCCAATATACCTGTTTGCTGATGTTCGACCCTGCCTGCTGTTTTGACTTTGTTCAATAAAGCTTTGCGTATGGATCCACCTGCTTCCCGTTACAGTATGTAGAGGCTTAAAGGAATAGTTTATCAAAAAATCCTGCCATCATTTTCCCTCATGCTGTTTCAAACCTGCATGACTATTTTTTTTTATTTTATTCATAGAACACAAATAGTGATATTTGTGTTGCATTTGATTTTTCAGAAAGTGAATAAGGACTGGGGTTTCAACTACTTTTATGATGCCTTTGCTCATTTATTTTTTTTAAACTTGAAAGCTCACTGTTCATTGTAATTGCATATAGAGAATCAACTATTTAGTCTTAATTTCCACATTTGTGTTCAGTGGAAGAAAGAAATTCTATAGGTTTGGAATGATGAGGGTAAATAAACAATGACAAAAATGACATTCAATTTTTGGGTGAAATATTCCTTTAAACTGTGGCAATGATGTCATGTGATATTTAGGATATGAGCCTCTGTGTCTCTGTGTTATTGATCTCAAATAGAAAGCAGCTAATGGCGAATGTTAAATTTATTCATGGTTTGATTATATTATTTATTATGGCTTGCAATGTAAACTAGAAGGTAAAGTTCGAAGACAAACTTTGATGTTGGCTTGGGAAAGCCTTCGTGGGCAGCCTTGGGGCAAAAGAGCCAGACCACTTGTGTGTCCAGCGTTCTTGAACTGCCCCACTGCAAAAAAAAAAAACGTACAACAGTATTTTTCTATTGGCCCTTGCTATTTCCTATTCTAATAAAAAAAAAGTCAACAGCTTCAACAGAGTTGGCTAGCCTGATACGAAATACGTCATGCCTTTTGTTTTTGTTTTTAGTATTATGGCCTTCATCTCTAAATCACAATAATAGAAATAGCTATTTTTTTTGAATGATTACAAATGTTTAATGATTACTTTAATGATAATTTTCAACTGAAATTTTAAACAGTAATGTCACTTGGTAAATGGTTAGTTAACATTTATATGTAAACAATATAATTATTAAAAACTAGATGCAGAATTTGAATAATTACATGTAAAATTGCATTGCATAGTTTTCATAAAATAATAAACAAACAAACAAATAAATAAAGCAGTCAAGACGAATGATTTTCTCCAGTTAATGGATTAACATTGAAGACAGACGGCAAATGCGATCGTTTTAATGTGCAAATCCAATATAGTGATTAATCATCCACCTCTGATGTATTTCTCAACAGCTTATGTTCAGGTGAGACACAAACGACTGTATTCGATGATATTCGCCAAGCATTTATTTTGAAATAATCTTGTACGTGTCAGTTTAGTGCCCACAGCAGCGAGCCGCGATGTGGTAAACAAAATATACCACACAAGCATCCATAAGCACTTATTTGACCTTTTTAATATGTTCTTCTACTATTATTATGTTCTATCGCTGGAGTGTTTATAACCTATAACCTATAAAACACGTACAAATAATGTAGATCTGTGAGCACGGACTGAGGGCAGCGAGCCACGATGCGTTATGAAGTTAAACACAGAACATTGTGTTCTATCGCTGGAGTATTTTTATTTACAAGGTTTTAACACGTGCGAATAAAGATGACGCTGCAAAGAGTGCAATTTTAGAAATCCGACGCGGGACTTTCAGTTTTATATAAAGCAGTTCACAAACACAGGGATTTAGCTCTTGATGTGTTCTAATGGGTAGATTGTATACAACTGCTGGAATATTTGTATGTAAAAGGCTTGAAAAGGCGTGCAAATCATGTATTTTAGTGAGCACGTACGGATAGCACACGCTGATCGAAGCGGTCACAGCTCCCCTATCTTTTACACTGACCTGGTAATGATCAGATATGTTGGTGTACCTTGTCAGTATGAATTAAATGTATGTATATATTTGTATTTTCCACCGATTTCAAAATGAAACTAAGCTAGAGCCATGCGACTCCTCCCTTCTCGAATGGAATTGCTCCTCTAGACTGGGCATTTTTTCTCAGCCAATGTAAATCTATGGGAAATATTTAATTTTTTGTAATATTTTTTTATGGGAAAACTGTAAGTCTGATCAGTCTAAAAAAGATACAGCAACAAAGCAAAAATTAGGGCCCAGGTTTCTGCTGAGTTTGGTGCTTGTGGCATTAAAGCCCTGGGATGGGTTAGAGTTGGAGACTGATTTTTTTTTCTCAGACAATGGGAGTCAATGGGAAACATTCAACACTTCAAAAATATTTACAGGAAAACTGTAAGTCTGATCAGTCTAAAAAGATATAGCAACAAAGCTAATAATAATAATAATAAGTTTAAATAGCATAACAGTATGTTGACTTTCCCAAGCCAACATAATTATTGTGGAAAACATAATACGTTTTTCTTTCCACAAATAATATACTTAAAAGGGCACAATCTCACTGCAAGCATATATGGCAGGGAATCAACAATCTAATCAAGCTACAAGCAAACATGAGAAAGAATCAATGGTATTTCATTTGTTTGCTTTAACCTCTGGTAATGCCCGCATGTGTATGTACTGCAAGCAATAACTATATTAATGACCATTTCACAGAACTCAGACCTGAGAAAAGCAAGCAGTGCTCCAAGCTATTTACCCACCAAGTCAATCTGCAGCTCCTCAATTTCTGTGTTTCAGATAAGAGCGGCACTTCACTAAAGTGGCACCGTGTACAGCATATGTCCCATTACATCCACTGTGCTTTTATCATTTATATAATCATACAGTTAGATGCACAGTTAGAGCTGAAACTCCGCACACAAAATAAATAGACAAAAATAATTTTGCATTTTAAACTCAACAGGTAACGTACATTTATTTTGTGATATGTATATGCTTTTTATATGTACATGTGAGTGAAATGATTTATTAAACAAGAAAAAAAAAAAATAGAGTAGAGTAATTGATTGAATGGTTGTCGTTTGCTAATTGCTGCAAATGTTTCATGTGAATGATGTGCACAGGTTTATAATAAACACTGATATATTTTATTAAAAACTAAAAATAACACTTAAATTTTGCCTAAATCATTAAAATCGATGAAGAGTGGCTCTAAGTTACTAGTTCTTTTAGTTTGAATGGATACAAACAGTGCTGATATTTAGTATTAAGGTGGTAGTAAGTTTCACTGTTTGTATCACTTGTCTGTTTTCCAGACCAGTTTGTGAGCGGTGCAAAATGGAAGCGGAGCAGAAAAGTGGAATGTCTGTTTTTTTAAATTGCTCCTGTATTGCTTGGAACAGGGTTTCTCCTAGAAGTGAGCATGGAGCAAACAGAGAGCAGAAAATGGGAAATCTTTTATATCTATAAAGTATTTACTGTGATAAATTATTTTATTTTACACAATGCAACATACAGGGCAGAGATGTTAGTCAGCACATGACAGAAATGCTTTTGTCTTGTATAAACTGATTTCATTTGTTAAAATACTGAATTTAATTGATTTGGATGTTAAAATGTGTTCTCAGAATGACATATTTCAACTCCAAAAAAACGTGGGGCAACAGTCTGAGGTTTGCAGTTTCTTTGCCAACATCAGTCCAGGACTAGCTTAGATTTCAGCAACATGCCAGCACTGTTTCAGTGGAAAAGGGATAACAGAATATCATTACTTTTATATATTAAATTCGAAAATGTTTGTTAAATGAGTGTAAATGTAGGTATACATAAATAAAAAAATTATAATACTACATATATTTGAATTATCTACATAATTCACAAATACAATCAGAGTTATGTTTAAGAAAAAAAAAATGTACTAGCTCTTCCAAGCTTTAAAATGGCAGTGAATAGCTGTTGATATTCAATAGTCCAATAGAAGTCCAATAAAGTTCACCCATCCATCATACAAAAATACTCCATACAGCTCAGAGGAGTTAACAAAGGCCTTCTAAAGCAAATTGATGCGTTTTTATAAGAAAAAAAAAAATCCATATTTAAAACTTTATAAACCATAATCTCTAGCTTCTGCTAACTGTCAGAAATAAGACACAAGGAGACTGAGCAAAACTTCCCACAAGACTAGGTAATTCTCATCAGAGTTTTACACTACGTCTATGTCCTATGTCATCTTCCGGGAATGCCAGACTCTTGTGAACATGCGTAAAACATTTAGTGGAAGCTAGAGATTACATTTTTAAATAAGTTTTAAAAATTGATGTTTTTTCTTACAAAAATACATCAATCCGCATTAGAAGAACTTTATTAAGCCCACAGAGCCGTGTGGAGTACTTTTTATGATGGGTGGATGCACATTATTGGACTTCAACATCTTTTGTACCTTATTTAGGTTTTGCTACCATATGAAAGCTGGGTTTTTTTTCCCCCCATAGCTTGAACGTAACAAAAGTTATGGCTATCTTAAGTTGGCTGATAGCTATGATTTTCAGGAATGGACTTTTGAGATAAACGGATTTAAAGTGAGATGGGTTTCACTTTCACTTTAGGGGTCTAACGAGACCTGTCTGTCAGGAGTGCTATCCTGCATCATTACACAAACAGACTAACGTTACCCTGAAGAAGGCAGTTTTGATCACCCCTTGTATGTTTTGATAGTACAAATAGTGTACCTTGTATTACTCAATCATCCGATCCTTCATCTCTGAATGTGAAATAGTCCATTATAACATTGTTTAGGGCACTGACATCACCAAGATTGAGCAGACTGAGATGAGTAAGATCATTTAAGAGAGCAGCTACTTCAGACTGCATTGTTTCTTGTGCTCCACCATCTCACAATATTAAAAAAATAAATAAATAAATAAAAATTTGCGTGCCATAGTTTACACAGGACTGGCGGGGGATGTGCATTGATACACCTTTATTAAATAAGTTAGGTGGTTTATTATGATGTTTTTGTGGTGTTAAGAGAAAGCAACTCCGTGGCGCGATCTTTTTGCACTGAACACATGAATTTTTCAAAGATATTTTCAGAGATGACAAGATGTTATAAAATAATAATTTAATGAATACCTAATTTTGATTAAAAAAAAAACTGACATTCAACCTATTTTTGAATTTCCTGAAAACGTCCCAGCGTAACATACGACAGGTTTTCCCGGATCGCATCACAAATATTATTTCAAATGTATTCATCTGAAAGAAGAAAGTTATATACTTAAGATGGCTTGAGGGTAAGTAAATCATGAGGTAATTTTCATTTTTAGGTGAACTATTACTTTAAATTAATCTGGAAATATTAACCTATCCATGAGGTAAAAATAACACAGCATTCCTGTAAAAATTAACTACAATAAATCAACCCATTATGCTGAGTTATATTAAACTCAAAATGCTATGTCAAAATGACCCACAAATTTTCCACAATTGACCTATCAGTGGTTTGCAAAACATCTCAAATTCAGTTACTTTCATCCCAAGACTTCGATTGTGTTTTAACAGTTTGGAACATGACTCTAATTATATGTAAAATATTCTTTCTTTCTTTCTTTCTTTCATTCTTTCAGGCGACTTAGAAAGTTGGAACAGGTCACAGTTATACAACAGTTGGACATGTGGTCCACCAACAGTTCTGAACAGTTTAGTGCTTTACTGTGATGCTTCACTGTTTGTATTACTCCATTTGTCTGTGTTTGCAACATTCCAGACAAGCTGCCAGTCTGTGCGTTGCTCAGTAACACCGAACAGTTTACAAACTGCATGGCCTTGTGCCTACAACCGAATCAAAGCCACACTTCTATGCAGTAAAACAGTGCTCATATTATTTAATTATTGCCTGAAGTCATCACAGGTTTATATTCACACTGTAGGCAATAGTGCTTTCTTTTGAATTACAAAAGCCTTTGCTATGGTTGAATCCACTGTATCCTTTAGACAGCATCAGGGAATGTTATGCTTCATTTCAGTCAGTGAGTATACTTCTGTAATGGCTGAAATCCATATTGATTTTCACTTTCATTAACGGATTTGCCTCTCCCAGCCAGAATTTGGCAAACGGTGTGATTCCATGATGCAGAAATGCATTTACTTAAAGATCCACTTAATGGTGTGTGCAAAATATAACTGGGAATAGTAATTTCTTCACTTTTTCCTATGCTTCCTGGAACTAATATCTGTGTAGAGCCATTATCGTCATTTGTAATGTAATGCACAATATTGACAATATTTCAGGGCTTGTGAAGCTAACTGGTGTGTTACGCACTAACAATAAACAACTAAATTGCGCAAGCATTCAAGCAGGAAGTGTCACATAAAGAGTCGTTTATATCACCTCATTCAATTCGTACCATGACAAGGTGATATTACTGAAGCGGGGTACTAATCTTATTACTGCTCTGAAACACACACTGGAAGTATTCTGCCTCCAGAGAGCGATAGTCCTCTACTAAGGATTCACTTTAAAACATGCAGGTTTTTTTTATTTTTTTATTTTTTATTTTTTTTCCTACCCAAAGGCTGGGTTCAGCCTGTTAGGTCATTTTCGTGGGTTATTTATTTGGTTGTTTTTTTTTTCCAGTATTACCCAGCCACTAGGTTACTGGTTGGTTTAATTTAACTGACAGTTAAAAGAATACATCCCTTCCCCAAACAGCCTCCAGCAGTGGTGTGACTATAACCTAGTCGTTGACTTACAAAGCACAGGATTTTTGCATCCTCTTTAGGTGAGAGCAGTTCTCAGCAACACCAAACTGGTTTATTTCTTCAGTAAAATAGAGGTTTGTATGACTTTTATATCATCTATAAAGTTTTTGCTGTGCT
>JAHKKF010536926.1:0-24904 GCA_019740295.1 Labeo calbasu | reverse complement strand
TATTATTTCTAAAATGTTTAGTAAACAAGTTTAAATGTAGGTAATATTGTATACATGAATTATAAACAATGCTATTTAAAACTGTATTCTTCAAAAATAAAGGTCGAATTACAACAGTGTTTCCCAACCACATTACTGGAGGTCCCCCAACACTGCACATTTTGCGTCTCTCCTTTGTCTGATACACCCATTTCAGGTCTTGGAGTCTCTACTAGTGAGCTGAAGATCTGAATCAGGTGTGTTTGATTAAGGAAAAGTTTATTTTTTAAAGTTTTTAAAGTTATGTAGTGTCTATTTACACTAAGCGCAAATAATTGATTGACTGATTGATTGACTTTATGCATAGGTTAATATTTTCTGATTAACTTAAAGGCACCGGCTATTTGAAATAAGTGTAAATAGCGATAGAGGCTATTTACACTAAGTGCATATAGCAATAGATACTATTGCTTATTAGATACTATTTACACTAAGTGAAAATAGCATATTTTCTTAGCGACAGATGGTATTTACACTAAATACAGATCGCAATGGATTCTATTTACACTAAAAGAAAACATTACTATATCATCTATATGTTTGGGGGAGAGATGTATATACAGGTAAGTGTAAACAGCCCGACTTGTTGGCAGAGGCTATTTACATTAACTGCGTCCTCCAACATGTGATTGGGGTAGTCGAAACTACATAAGACGATCGTCAAAGATCAGCTTCAGTATTGTAGATGGTAAAGCACATACCATAGTCTTTTTGACGCGATCGACCCAAGTTCGAATCCTACTTTTTCTTTCTCCCTTTTCAAATAATATATCATAGCGAAAATACATTTATTGTCAATAAAAAAATTAAGGAAACAATCAAAAAGTTGAAAATAAAGTTTCGGGTAGGGTTATGGTAGGTGTAGGGAGGGCTTTATTGTCCCAATTAGAATCCATTTTTAAAAATTTGAATTAAGATTATGATTTACACTCAATACGTTATTATCGCATACTGTTTTGAATGTATTGTACGACAATACTGAGGTGCAGATAATTGCCTCTATTTGCAATAAGTAGAATAAATAGCAGAAAATACTGCTATTTTAACAGTATACACAGAATCTGCAGCTATTTGCACTTAGTGTAAATAGCATATTGCTAAAAAAATACTGCTATTTTCACTTAGTGTAAATAGAATCCATTGCTATTTGCACTTAGTGTAAGCCTCTCTCAGCTGTCAAATATCACTACAACCTCAATGGATTACTGAGCTGTTTTGTACTATAATTTATCGGAACCAGGTAAAATGCATGTACATTTAAAAGGCAGCTAGCTGGCAAACTGTAGGCTGTAGTAACTAACAGTAATGACAATAACTCGCGATGGAACGGTCAAAACACTGATTCTAATGTGCTTTACTTATTATAGTGTTAGAGAAGGGGCCATGCTCAGTGGCTCCAACAAATCCTGAACACAATAAAAAAACTATTTAACTGTTTAAACTGTCTAACTCCACAATTCAGTACAACATAGTTTACAGTCTTTGTAACATGTTTTCAGCAGTACATTTCTAAAATGTATGTGTTCAGAAACAATTCTCTGAATTGCCTTTACACAGACTTTAAGAAAACGTTTCAGTGCTCTGTCTCTCTCTAAGTCAATAGGGTTCAATGTTGTTTTGGACTCTATTGACTTTTCACAGAAGAAGTAAAGTAATACTGGATTGGAACACTGTGATAATGAGTCCCAAAGATTTTCATCTATCCATTTCAGGTTTTTATCTCAGGTCTGCTGTTGTTGTATAATAAAATGTGTGTGTACAATATACCTGACCCATAAAATCCACAAAGCTGAAAAGTGTTGACACTTGACATCCAGAACATCAGTGTATGTTAATTTACCTCAGTGATAGCATTAATGGCCCATGTCTTGCTCTCTCCAGTCTGAGCACCCAAGCTTGGCAACCATTGGAACAAAGGAAGGCTACAAATGAGACATTACGTTCTGCACATTTCCCTCCACGTTATTTATTCGCCCTGTTTTTTGTGGAAACACTCAGAGAGGTTGATATCACCAGTGGAGTGTTTACCAGAGGCTGGAGTGACTCTCTTGCAAAGCGAGCATTCTCCAAGTGCTGCTGAAATTGCTTTCGTTTTTCCTCCTCTGTTTTAAAGTACTCGAGCTGAGAGAAACACTTAGCCAGCGGAGGGAGAGCAGCCTGACGTGAGGTACTGATGAGCCTGCCAGTCTATCTTCTGACACACAGGTATCACCTGGAGTGGTGCCAAACAGCAGTGCCTGTTCTGACTATAAACACCGAATGGAGCCCTGAAAGTATGAGGGGGGCCCCAGTCACTTGTATTTGAAGTAGGTTTGGGATGAACTGGGCTTGCCCTGAGTGCATTGGTGCTTTATAGGGATAAGGATGGAGAGGACCCCATAACTCAAGAGGCTAGTTAAAAGCTGGTCTGATACTATTAAAAGAATGATCTGGCAATGTTGAGTCTTCAAATTGTGATATGTGAGGAGACAGCAAAGGCCACTGAAGGTTCTTTAATCAAAACCATGACTCATTTAGGACAAGTTCCCTAAATAGAAAGTGATGTTCCACATTGTGTGGTCTGAGGCAGATAAAAACAACTATTCTTTATAGAGTAAGAAATCTTAATCTTAAGAAATCTGAAAGAAATCTGAAAGGATATAGTGTACATGCTTAAATGATCAGGTAAAGAAACATCTAAGTGCTACTTAATGGGTCAATGACAAATGTCCAAGATCAAGAAAAGGAAGGAAAAAAGAGAGATATATAAGAGAGAGAGAGAGACTTATTTCTAAGAAATTAGTTATAAAACATAACATTATGAGGTTTTCTTTTAATTTTTTCATCTTTACCCTTATTTCAAGATAACTGCAGCACGCATAATACTTTCTTTATGACCCCTAAAAATATCAAAATGAAAATGTATTCTCATCACAGAAGAGGTGTATTCAAATAATTGCAACTCTAAATTACATATTTAAGGACTTTTTTAAAGAAACTGAGAAATAAAAGGAGTGTCATGTCACTGACCATGATAACAAGTGATAAAGTGTTCAAATAATTATCCACACATATCTGATACTGAATCCATTGTGTATGATTAATTAACAGAACAGATAAAAGGCTTCAACTCACCCAGTTTTTGCGAAATTCGTCCAGTAAGTCATTACCACCGCCGAAAGCATGACATCGTTCTTGGAGAAATTACAGTTAAAGAGATCAGTGGGACCAATCATGGGAATTCCAAACACATAAGGCACCTCGTCTCCATGTGCTGAATCCGACCAGCTAGGTTTCATTTCGCTTTGACAGTGGTGGTAGAAAGCATAAAAGTATGTTGGAGATCCATATTGAGCATGAAGGTCCGCCGTAGCTACAGCTGGCGCCACCCATTGGTGATCAGTGAAGAGTGCAACTAGAGTCTTTCGCCTGGTTTCCGGGTTTTCCTTGTCAGCCCAGTCGGTATACATGAATTTGATGGTTTCTCGAAGCGTGTCCTTGCCCTCTGGATAACCATAGAGGTGGTCCACAAAATCAGACACAGCAAAGTCAAAGTCGTTTGCAGAGACACCATCCTCACTGTCCACGATGCCATCCACAAATTTAAAACCCTCACCCTGGTTGACACCCAGCATGATGTCATAGTTGAGAAACTCTCCCTGTTCCATTAGAATTTGGGGGTCATCGGGGATGACGTCACCATCGATAACTGGACCAAATGCAATGTGGTACTTGGCCTGCGTGATGTACTGTTCAATCAGCTCCTTGTAGTTTTTGTTCTGTAGGCATTCCACTAGATCTATAGTATCTAGCATATTGCAGCCCACCTTCTCAGCTAGTATGCGCGTGTATTTGGCTGGCTGGTAGTTGACGGCCCAGCTTGACAGAGCAGTCCCACTCTGGATGATGGCTTTCTGAAACAAATCTGAAAGCAAAAATAAAAACATTAATCAATAATAAAGCTTTCAAATGAAACTTGCTTGACGTGCGTTATATGTTGCGCAAGCACATTTAAGCCTCGGAAAGAACCAATGAGGTTTGTTCTTGTCAAGCAAGTACGGGCGAGCTTACGTTAACCATATTTCTTTCATGACAAGTCTTAGAGAGTTTAGCATGGTAATATACATCATAATGTTAATGTGTTTGGTCTTAGTGGACTAGATCTGCTACACTGCTGTTGCGGCAGAGCAAGTAACAAGACTCACTATTGCCAATACATTCACAAACATTCTGATGTGAGCATGTAGGAAATACTGCTGCTGCACATATAACAGACAGTGGCATGCAAAAATTTGGGAACCCCTTGCAGATTTTGTGAAAATGAGAATAATAATTTTAACAAAATAAGAGAAATCATACAAAATGCATGTTATTTTTTTATTTAGTATTGTCCTGAGTAAGACATAAAAGATGTTTACATATAGTCCACAAGAAAAAAAAAGTTTTGGAACTCTTTGTTCTTAATACTGTGTGTTGGTGAAAATTTTTTGAAGTTGAAGATCAAGGTAAACTGTATCGAATTTGTCTTCTGGGAAACATGCAAGTATCTTCTGTTGCTTCTGAAGGGCGGTACTAAATGGAAGAAAAAAAGATATTTCAACAAAATAAGAAAAAAAAATGTTTGAGTCTCTCAGTTGTCCTCAGTGTAAAACGATGGAAGGATTAAATATGCAAAATATGCTGGAAAACTGATGAATGTACAGGACCTTGAGGATTTTTCTGAAGAACAGTGCTCATTCTAACAGTGCAGAAAAACAAAAGCCTCATAAACAACCATCACAAATAACAGTCATACATAATAAAGGTAACCACACACAGTATTAAGAATCAAAGGTTCCCAAACTTTTGAAGGGGGTTATTTTAATAATTTCATCTATTTTTTTTTTTGTTTTTGTTTTTTTTGTTTCATGGACTATATGTAAACATATTTTATATACAATATCTTACTCAGGACAGTATTAAATTTAAAAAATAAATAAAATAAAATAAATAACTTTCTTTTTGTATGATCTCTCTTATATTACTGTATATATATATATATATATATATATATATATATATTATTCACATTTTCACAGATGCTCCAAGGGGTTCACAAACTTTCGCATATCACTGTATGTGAAATAACCCCCTTTTATGACAAACATAAAATCAACCCTTAGCAGATCTAGATAGGTGGAGCTGGGGAAGGTGGAGGGTTTCTGAAGCGCACTGCAACTGCTACAGCAACCACTAGCTGAGTATCTGAATCTTGAACAGCAAGCTAATTGGCTGCTGATGTAAAAAGAAACCAATCAGCTACATCATGTATGAGATTAAGTTAGAACCCATTGGCCTACACCATCTAGAGTTTCATGACAGAACTTTGCATTTAATGTGCTCTATGTGTGTGTTGAACAATCTTTATATGCGAATAAAAACCTAAATTAAATCTGTTAATCATATGAAAGGATAGTGTCTTTTTAGAAGACTTTGTTTTAGCCACTTGATTCACATGGATCACTTTTATGATCTCTTTATAAATTTTATGAAGCATCCAAGTTTTGGGTGAATGGACTTGGAGTGGAGGAACGGCTAGTAATCTGTCAGGTTTATATCTTCATTCAAGATGAAGTTTTATGGGTTTGGAACAACAAAGTGAGAACTGAAGGAAAATAATGAGCACAGCAATAATGAAATTTAAGAAACAAAAAGCAAGGTGCTTGTTTATTTTATATTATACATTACAATGTGTCATCGAAGTCTTCAGTTGAACCTGACCAAAAATGAAATCGTATAGAATAAAAATGCTTTGTAATGAAGTCTGGGGTATTTGTCCCTGCATACTCTTAAATGAGTAAGTAATATCAGTCAGTGCCTGACATAGACGCCGACTAATATGCATATGCATTGATGCTGTACGTTTGTCAGCTCAGCCAGCCATGGCCATAACACGTTGACACAGATTGTGTCCTAGAAAATAACAATACCTCAGGGCCCGGATCTCACTAGGCAGAACCAAGGCTTCTGACGCACTGACACGGAGTGAAAAATAGCCTTCACTCAAGTTTAAAATAACAAAAATGTGGAGAAGGCACTACTGTCAAGAGCTTTTTAATGCATTGGCCATTAAAATATCAATATCAATGCCCAGACAATGGAGCTTAGCAGACCCTTCTTATAAAGCAAAGACTGATTACTCATAATATATTTTTAACTAGGTTAAAGGAAGTACAAATCAAACCCAGATGCATCATTGCTTTGCCAGGCACATTGAACTGTGCATGTGAGGTCATAATATGACAAAAATAAAAACAGGAAATATCAGTCTTTTTACTTAAAAAAAAAAAAATAAAAAAAATAAAATCTCTTTTTTTAAAACGAGAAATTAGAACTGTAGAGTGCTTGGCATGCATCTGAAGACAAAGGGCTCAGGTGAACAGCAGGAGTAACAACTCAAATTAAATGCCCTTCTGCTTATTTTACAATTTACATTATGTAATTCATTCATAAATCATGGTCTGCCTTTCAGACAGCAACACCAGGAGGGAACTGTACATCTTGTCCTGTTATTTTGATCAAATATGGCACTTCCTTATTTGGGGTTGTGTTAGTGTTAGAGTAACTGTAGCCAGAGGTCATTTGATCCATTACTAGATTTCGTCTGCTATCTAGCCAGGCTGGACATTGAATGTAAAATCTATTTTTATAGTGGGACAATTGAGTTCCAGATGAATGCCTTGTAGGGGTTGTTGTTGCAATGAAAATTACATGCAGCCAGGCACACTGGGACCAAGGACTTTTGGTTCTTAGAAGATCCTTCAATATATCAGTACAGAGAAAAAGAGTAGGTTGTGTGTTTATTGTAAATGCAAATAAGCAATCGTTTGGAAGCTGGATTTGTAACAGAGAGAGAGAGAAACAAAAAATAACATAATCACAGTTTAATTTCTCATAAATGCAATTTAGGGCATTCTCAGACCTGTAGTTTTTTTTTTTTCTTCGCTTTTTTAGTTTAGGTTTTTTAATGGACCAAAATTTGTTAATGCAAGTCACATTATTCAAATGCAGCTGGTCTCATTGTGGGACAACAGCTTAGTGGGCTTGCAGTTTTCTTTCTAATAATCATTACTTATATTTATTTATGAGTCTGGATATAAATTAAGACTACATCAGGATAGCAGTGCTTCATTGGCGCTGTTTCGCAAAGAGCAATTAGATGGTATTTTCAGATAAAAAGAGGGCATATTGATTATGAATTGCAGTGATGTGCTAGTTCACAGATTCTGCCTCATCTTTGCTCCAGGTTAACTGATTTATTCTTCTAACCAAACAATCAGTGCTGTACTTCATGCAGCAGAATTCATGCATAAAGATATTGGTTCTTTCAACTGCTGGGTCAGATAGCTATCTTACCAGATGCGTAGGATATTTACCCTAAAATGAAAATTCTGTTATTAATTTCTCACCCTCATGTCTTTGTGCATAAAAAGTATTCTTATAGCATCATAACATTATGTTTGAACCACTGATGTCACATGGACTATTTTAACAATGTCTTTACTACCTTCCTGGGCCTTGAACTTGTCAGTTATGTTGCTATGCAGGGTCAAAAAGCTCTGAGATTTTATCAAAAATGTCTTAATTTGTGTTCTGAAGATGAAAAGATGTCTTACATGTGGGTGAGTAATTAATGACAGAATTTTCATTTTTAGCTGAACTTCCCTTTAATCCCCAAATGAAACAAATTAAGCAGAAAACACAGGTCCAAAACAAATGCTCCAAACGAGCCAAGTTGAAAACAGTCTTAAAGGAGAAGTTCACTTCCAGAACAAAAATTTACAGAAAATTCACTTACCCCGTTGTCATCCAAGATGTCTTTCTTTCTTCATTCGTAAGAAATATATATTTTTTTTTTTTTGAGGAAAACATTTCAGGATTTCACTCCATATAGTGGACTTCAATGGTGGTTGTGAGTTTGAACTTCCAAAATGCAGTTTCAAGGGCTGTAAATGATCCCAGCCAAGGAAGAAGTGTCTTATCTAGCAAAACGATCTACCATTTTCTAAAAAAAAATACAATTTATATACTATTTAACCTCAAATGCTCGTTTTTTGACCTACCCTAACTGTATTGAACCGGAATACCCAGAGTTCACGTAGAGCTAGACAAGATGAGCATTTGAGGTTAACAAGTATATATATTGTCACTTTGTTTGTCACAAAACCCTTCTTCCTCGGCTGGGATGATTTAGAGCCCTTTGAAGCTGAATTTCAACTGCATTTTGGAAGTTCAAATTCACATCATAGAACTCCACTATATTGAGAAAAATCCCCAAATCTTTTCCTCAGAAAACTTAATTTCTTATTGACTGATAAAAGAAATACATGAACATCTTTGATGGCAAGGGAGTACAGTTTTACTCTGGAAGTGAACTTCTCCTGTAATGTCCCATAATTGTGACTTCATAACCAACAACTGGAACTTTAATTGACTTCCGAAATCTAAGATTCACAATTTCTTAATTGTGATTATATTGTAATTGTGACTATATCTTACACTACTGTATATCTCACTTTTTTTTTCATCATTGACTTTTTTTTTTTTATCTCATAATTACAACGTATTATAATGCATGTCACAACTGCAACATTACATATCTCACAATGTGACTTAATTTCTTATTTTATCTCACAATTACTCATTTTGGTCAGAAATGAGTTCCTAAACAATGGTCTGATAACACTGTACTATGTCTAATTGTCTATTACAAAATGCTTTTTACCTTCTGAATAGTGTGACAGGGTCAGCAAGCTTACACAGGACGCCCCAGCTCCTGATCCAAATATAGTCACCCTTTTCGGGTCGCCTTTGAAAGCCTGGATATTCTCTTTGATCCACCGGAGTGCTTGGATCTGGTCCAACAGCCCATAATTCCCTTTGGCTGCTTGGTCACCTGTACTCAGGAACCCTGGTGACACACACACACAAAAATGTTTTAGAAGAAATCTCACAAAGTCATTACTTTCAAGCAAACCATTTCTTATTAACATTCATTATTTAAATATTTTAATTGTGTGGGGGGTTTTTTAGACATCTGTGAGCCATTTGATTAAACTTGTTTTCATTCCAATTGTCTTTTGCTTGACACACCTTCCCTCCCACTCACAAACACATGTACACAAAAGAATCGCTGCACTTGACATCTGAATAGGCAGAGTACAGAATTCTAAAAAGAGACCCTTAATGGCATGCCTCAGTTACTTCATGTTAAGGGCACTAATGGCTGCCCTCGAAACCTTCTCATTATTTACCTCTGGACCCAATCTGTCCCACTACCCTTTCAGTAAAGTCATCATTGTAAAGAAAGAATGAAAAAGGCACCACTTCGGGTGCAAGAGACATGCTGTTAAGGCACAGAGGATAGTTCAAGGTCGCATTTTAGACTCTAATAGGGTTATTCGACCGTCTTTATGGAAAAAAGGCTGAGGTTACTTCCATGTTAATTGATGCAATTTAGCCACTCATTCAAAGCTGAATGTGGAGGTGCCCATAATTTCCATTGGGTTAAGGGTAAGCCACTCAAATGACATGAAAATGATGGTTTGATGGTATATTTTAGCAGAGGTCTCTGTGTGGATAAAAGCTACATTTTAATCAAAATTAACATTTGGATTGCTAAAGAAGGGCAGTCCATTCTCATTAGGCATTGTTTGACAAAATCACATCTTATTTGAGGAGACACTACATCAAAGTGACACCATACAGCAACAGATATATTTCCTAAAAGACTTTTAAATAAACCCCATTGCTCCAGTCGGCTTACGGTAAGCGTGCCAAACTTTAACAGGCTTGTCAATGTGCACAAAATCACAAACAGGTTGACAAATTAGCCAACTGTCTTAAACCCATTAGCAAGACCCGGAAAAGCCTGAGGGGTGTCAATTCTGTTCCTTTGCCCAGTCTTGGATTTCTGGCCTATGGCAAAGGCACTTTCCTTGTATACCCGCTTAGGGGCTGGTCCCAGACAGTGCTGGACAAATAGGATGAGAAGCTAGGGAAGCAGGGCTAGCCACTGTGGCTTTTTGATAGAGAGACAGATCCAGTTGGTCATGCCTACACAGAAGGGGCTTGCTGTGGGAGAGGGATTACAAAGCCCAGGACAGCATCAGTAATGTAGCTCAACTGGATAACCCAAGGCCATGGTCACATACAGAGCATCATCCTGACAAAATGGGAAAAGAAATCAGAGGAATTTTGCAAGTGCATCTTACTGAAAACCTTAGAAGAGTCATGTTAGAATGTATTGGAGGATATGCATGCAAATTGTAAAGAATCTTTTCTCAAAACATTCATCAATGCCCTACAGCCAGACCTCATCCAGTCTGGATGACTGCTAGTGTGATGAGGCACACCTGGTGCATATCGCACCTTGTCCACCATTGTGATAAAGATATAGTTCTAAAAAGTGTTCCTGATATTGCAGAAAGAGTCCACACCACAGCTATAACGACAAAGGCACAGAGAAACAATATAGTTGCGATCACTTTCTGAATTATTATTTTTTTCCAGCTCATGAACAACAAAACATTGACACCCATTTAGAAGAACAATTAGTTATAACGAGCTTGAGAATTTTAAAGCGGCTGATGAGTATGAGCTTAGAATAAACAGACATCGTCCAGTGGTGTGGACTTTAAGCATGACTCTTTGTAAATGAGTTTGATCATAAATATTTCAATTTCCTTTCATATTTTGAAATAAATGATGGTTTTGTAATTTTCAAAATTCAAAACATATTCCAAAAGGATCATTTATTGAATCTAACCTTCAAAACTTTACAGAAGACTTTGGCAGAAATGAATTGGGGTTTAGGCAAATGTGAATTTGAAATAATTATTTGAATTAATTAAATGTTAGTTTGTTACAGTTTGAAAACTGATGCTTTGATTTAAAATAATTTAAAAATCTTGAATCTGCTCAGGCAAGAAAATTAATGCAGATATTATGGAATTATGGAACAGAGCAACTGGGGATACTATTAGAAAAAGAGTCTCAAAAATTAATGGAGGATGTTAAATGCCAGTTTTCCTTTTTTATTTGGGCCCCAAGCCAGTAAATATGCCACTTGTGCAAAAATATGAAAAAGTCCAAAAGGAGAAAAATCTTGGAGAATATACAAAATTCCAACTTCAAAATTCATGTGAAGAATGACAGACATTCACCTTGACTCAGGTCTTAACTCACTACACATCAGTCACAGACTACCATTCTCAATAGTTGTAAAACACACAAAAACAACAAAATATATAAATATAAAAAAACAGCATTTCCTTAAACACATAAAGACAAGAAACACAGCACAACATCCTAGCTTTATTTCAGCTATAACGTTTAAAAATTCAAGAGCATGAATATCAATAAATACAAAATTTAACCCCCTTCCCACCATCTTTGGTATCCTCTCCCACAATGCATCACAGCAAAGGTATAAACATACTAAGTAACACCCTTTCAGGTTCTTTAAAAGATCAAGATGGCCATCACCATGTGTGTTGATCTAAATGATAGTGATTGGAGAAACAAACCTTTTCAAAGCTCAGAAAACAACTGTACCAATTGCTTCGCGAAATGATTCACTGTTTCGAAGCACTCAAAATACCACACGCTTGTGACGCCTGCTGGTCAAAACATGCAAAAAACAACTTTTACAAAGCCATGGCAAATGCTTCCTTGAAATGTTTATATTAAATGCAATTAAAATAATAAAATGTCATTAAATGTGAACTGTCTGTAGCCTATATGTGTTTTTTAATAATGATTGTTCATTATTAATATAATGTTCGAAGCGTTTAGAAACAGTTATGACGTAATGAATCTGCATTCATTGAAATCACGTGACTTTGGCATTTTGATACGCGCTCTGAACCACTGTTTTTTAAAAACAAATGATTTGCAAAGGTTTTGAAGCTTCATAAAGCAGTGTTTCAAAAGCAACCACCACTACCAAATGAAAGTCCACAGTTTGTTAAAGCCATATGAAGTAAATGAAATGTCTGGAGATTTAGTGCTCTGGTGGCCAGTCTGAGATACTACAGTCTAATTGTGTATACATGGTTGTGTGTGTATGCAAGTGCGAGTCCACCATGTCTCCACCTCTCTGCCACATCAAGATTTTTTATTTTTATTTTTTTTAAACCAACTATGTGTCTGTGTCTTTATCAAAAAGGGGTTAACGATAGGACATATGGGGCATGGAGTTCAGCTCCGTGACAAGGAGTAACGTCCGTTAAACTGTAAACAATCAGCAGAAGGTTTACTCTATGAATGCATTATTTTACACACCCTTCGACTCACCCTTCCAACATTAAAAGGAAATTTAAAAAGTGTAAAAGCATTAACACATTACTTTCAACATACAATGAATAACCCCTAAAGCTCAATTCTGTATGCAGCAATATCATGAATGTGTGATATCATTGTAGTAGTATATTATAGTAATAAATGTCTATACTCTCTAACACAACTGGAAAGAGACATGAGGATTTGAGGAGAAAAAAAGTGCATTCCAAAAAATTATTCATGGGATATATCATAAATGGAATCAAGAGAGCAGAAAAACAAAAAATTGCAAAATATATGCTGTATTTTTTCATTCAAACGAGAATAAAGGGAAAAAAGAAAATAGTCAGGAGGAAAAGAATGCAGTGGACTGAAAAGAGTTCTTCTGTGGATATTCTTGTTCTATCACATCACATTAAAATACCAAGCATTGCATTCTCCTGACTTCTAAAAGTCGAACATAAAGGGAAATTTACAGCTCATTCAGTCATACTGATGTATTAGGATTATTTGTAGTGTAGTTTCAGCCTTAGACGTCACGCCCACGTACCGTCTGATGCATATGGCACACAAAATTGGAAACACTTCAGGAATTTCAAAGTCGTCATCTGATTGGTTGCATTTTACAGAATTTCTGGGGGATTTTACACACCTTTCTGTTATTGTGTGGACATTTCCATGCCCCTAAACAAGACACGTGACAAAATAATACGTTGTTTAACCTGTCTAACCTGGTTGTTTGACCTGTCATTCATATAGCCTCTTGGACGGTCCTTGGCAATTCAAAGCAGTGTTTTAACATTGTAAAATATAATTTTGAAATGAGATCTTAAAAAGTGAGTGAACAAAACAGAATGTGTGTGTGGTTATGGATGATTTGGGAGTAGCCATTTTCCCATCATTATGGTGAATCACACATTTCATAAAGGGTGTACGAGTCTTCATTTGGTTTGGCAGGAAACATGTGAAAATTACATTTGTGGCAAACTGTAAAATGTAATTGTATTTCACAGCATGGTACACCATATTAAGTGTCTTTATTCAAGACATTCAGTGTGAAAGCTACAACAAAATGATTACAATAACAGTGGAACAGTCAACCGTCGTGTAATTTTTTTTTTATTTTATTTTTTGACCTCCTACGTTCTTTCCATTGTGTGTGCATCTTCAGCAATGTGTTTTACTGCATACATACCAGACATAAGAAAATCAGGAGCTTTTATTTTTAGTTATAGTATTTTTAAACTCCTAACTTATGCCTGTGATATATTATTCTATGTGCATATACCAGTCAAAAGTTTTTGAACAGTAAGATTTTTGTTTGATTATTTGATCCAAAGTATAGCAAATAAATAAATACACAAATAAATAAATAAATAAAATTGTGAAATATTTTTGCTGTTTAAAATAACTGTTTTATATATTAATATATTTTAAAATGTAATTTATTCCTGTGATTTCAAAGCTGAATTTTTAGCATCATTACTCCAGTCACATGATCTTTCAGAAATTATTCTTCTAATATTTTGATTTGCTGCTCAAAAAACATTTAGTAGTAGCAGTAGTATGTTGAAAGCAGTTGAGTAGATGGTTTTCAGGTTCTTTGATGAATAGAAAGTTCAGAAGAACAGCCTTCATTTGAAATAGATTTTTTTTTGTAACTAAACATCTCTGCATCATCACTTTTGATCAATTTAAAGCATCCTTGTTAAATAAAAGCATTGATTTCTATCATTTATTTCCAAAAAAAAAAAAAAAATACTGAACGATCATGTGACACAGTATTACTGCTTATATAACCACTAGTTGGATCAAATAAATGCAGGCTTGGTGAGAAAAAGAGAATTCTTAAAAAAAAAAAAAAAAAACTTTAAAAACCTTACTGTTCAAAAACTTTTCACTGTAGTGTATATAAACACACAAACACAAACACACACACCTCTTTGTCTGCATAATGGTTTTTATACTGTACAAACCATATTTTTTATCGCCCTTCACCAACCCTACACCTAAACCTACCCATCACAGGACACTTTCTGCATTTTTACTTTCTCAAAAAACTCATTCTGTATGATTTATAAGCTTTTGTATACATGGGGACCTCAATTTAGGTCCCCACTGTGACACGTGTCCCCATGAATCTGTGTGTATTCAGGTTTAAGTCCCCACCAGGATATATAAACCAAACTCACACATTACACAGTTTTGACACCTGCTTCTGATCCTTATAAATCTTAATGTGACATGTTATTTTCTCTTTCTCTTTATGGACCGAAGTATTACATTAATACTTGGCCACATGATGTGGACAGTTTTGTATTAGTGTTGGGATAGACACTCCGGAACATTCAACAAGGACTGATGCAGTTCCCGGTACGTTGTTCAAAGTAAGACCCTCACTAATCCTTTGCTGTATTAAATGGTGAAGCCAGCGAGAGCCGCACACAGAAATGTAGGTCACCCCTCCAAATACTATGGAGAGATCAGAAGGCTGAGCGACAGTGACAAAAAGATCTTGCCAGGCTCACAGCTAGCTGTTTTCACTAGTCTATGATGACAGTTATGACTTCTAGGGGAGCAGTAAAGTAAACAGGGAAACTAAAAGTATGGCAGGGTAGTTTAGTAGATTAGAGTGGTTTAAATAAATAAACAATGGCTAAGATGTTTCTCAGGATGGAAGACCGTTTATAGATTTAGTTATTTATTCTGTAGAATGCAGAAGGGATAGTTCACCCACAAATGAAAATTGTCATTATTTACTCAACCTCATGTTGCTCCTAACCTGTATGACTTTCTTTCTTCTGCTTAAAACAAAAGAAAGTTCAGTGAAGATTAATTTCAATTTTGATAATTGTTTGTAACCAAACTGTTACTGTTCCCACTGACATCCATTGTATTTTGTCCTTCCAAAGGAAGGATTTGAAACTGTTTTGGTATCAACATTCAAAATCAACTTTTTATGTGCTAAAGAAGAAAGTCAGTCATACAAAGTCATACAAATATTCTCCAAAAATGGCAAATACCAGCATAAAGCACCACTGATTCAACTGTTCCAAATTACCATTCACTTTCCACAGAAAAGATCAGCCTGAACATTTTGTCAAATATCCCCTTGTTCACAAATGAATAAAGACCATACAGGTTTGGAAAAAAAATATATTCTTTTTATGGGTGAACGATCCCTTAATACAGCAATGTTAACAAAGGATTAAGCTATTGTGTGAAAACTAAACAATCACAGCTTTGGCTCAAGCAATCAGCCACAACTAAACCTCAGGAATTTAATGTAACACAGTCACGTAATCTTTTATGTACCTTTTATACTGGCCTGTAAGCGGATGGATCATGTAGGCGACCATAAACCATACAGATAAATCTCAGTGGCGAAAGAGAACAGCATAAAGGAAAAGAATATAAAGTAATCTCTAGGCTCAATGAAAAGTTTCACATTATTGTATGCGATTGTATTACATCTTATTTGTTTTTCAGTTATAGGATGCGACATCCATACAATTCCTCACAAGCCAAATTTCCCATTGGGATACATATATATATATTTTTATAATATATTTCTGTACACATACAGTATCAAAAACTAGCTATTGCTTTTGTCCTTTATATTTTAATGAGTTTGGGAGCTGAAGCATGAATTAAAAACACATTGCTGCTAAACTTGACTGTTCAAAATGTGTCACATTTAATGAAAAAAGTCTGAAACATGCAATGGCTCTGGGTATTTCTGGGTGATTTTTCAATGGCCTGGTACTTCTAAACGGCACATGGCTGTATGAATTTCTTCTTCTGTGGAACACAAAAGAAAATGTAATGCTGATGTAAGTAAAATTTTAAAAGGGAAAATTCACTTTTACATGGTGCATATAAATGTGTCTTATGAGTGTGTGGGCACAACCACCCTACAATGATAAAAATCCTTTCACTTATTCTTTTTTAATATCTCAAAAAACCTAAATCTCAATCATCAAGTCGTTTTGATTTTCTGAGCAGTATGATGTCATATTGCTCAAGCCCCGCCCACGACTGCTGATAGACTGTACACTGTCCACCATTTTCTCCATGCTGAATACTTTTTTTGCGCAAAGAAAACAAAAATAATGACTTCATTCCACATTTTCATCTCTACTGCATCACTTGTGGACGCACTTGTGGACGCACCCTAACACCTACGTGTGTTGGCGATGACCCAGACCAATAGATTTCCATAGCTTTTATACGGCGTGCGTCTTTCTCTATGTGTAAAAAAGGCACGGTGCATGTGTTCAAGATCAAAATTCCAGATCTGGGTCAGCGTCGGCACCGCCATACGTGTGCGTCGTGAACGCACTTCCACAAGTGATGCAGTAGAGACAAAAATGTGGAAGGAAGTCATTATTTTTTTTGTTTTCTTTGCGCACAAAAAGTATTTTCTTAGCTTCGTAAAATTGCAGCTGAATGTCACATGGACTACTTTGTTGATCATCTTGGTACATTTCTGAGCCTTGAACGTGGTAATACCCTTGCTGTTTATGGAGGGTCAGAGACCTCTCGGATTTCATCAAAAATATCTTAAATTGTGTTCCAAAGATGAATGAAGGTCTTACGGGTTTGGAACAACATGAGGACGAGTAATTAATGACAGAATTTTGGGTAAACTAACCATTTAAATACTAAATTAAACAAGGGTACTCAGCGGGACACACCTGAACCAAATGACTAATCAAATGAGAGGGAAAAACACCCTGGGGGGACGGCAGACAGTGTCCATGGTGAAGATAATGGGGGGAGGAGCCAGGGAAGAGACAGGAGGAGCCAGGGCGACCAGACAGAGACGGGGGGGCTTGGAGTAGGCAGTCCCAGGTGGGACCCAGGCCACGGCAGTAAAGGCAATCCACAGTGGAGCTGACGGAGGAAAGAGCCATGGAGGAGGAAGGGTTGACGACTCCAGGGGGCCGACCGATGGTGGCGGAGCAGAAGCCCGTGGTGGAGACAAAGAGCCGATGAGCCAGGGTGACGAGTAGGATCCGGAGGGCCACGCCAGAACAGATGGCTCAGGCAACCGAGGCGGAGCAACAGAGGATCGTGGTGGAGTCGGAGGGCCGGAGGGGCGAGGCACAGTCGGAGGAGTGGAGTCCCGAGGTGACAGATGGTTGACGACAGACCAAGGTGGAGCCGGAGGGACGAGGGAGTCTGACAGAGCCAGTGGACTGAGGGACCAGGGTGGAGAGGAGGGAGCTAGGAGCCATGGTTGAGCCACTGGGTCGACGGGCCTTGGCAAAGTCCTGGACTCAGAGGCTGGAGGCAGAGACAGGGGATCCTCCAGCCATGATGCCGATGGAGATTGACAGACCCGCGGTGATCGCAAAAAGAGTGGGCTGAGGGTGAGCAGGCACATATGTCTATTAACTCCACTTCTGACTCCAGCAGTCCCTGAACCCTTGTAAGCTCATCCTCAGCCATGGTGCAGTCGGCTCTCACACCTAGTCTGACATCACTAGCAGTTCCAGCTCCATGGCAATCCTCAGCTCTATCACTCCGTTTGACGATGACTCGTCAGTCGCGGTGGAATCCGGCTTTCCATCATTGGTGGGCTCAGGCTTGGGCTCTGCACAGCGGGGAGATGGTTGGCTCCAGACGCTCTCCAGACACCGGATGATAGCTTCCCTCCAGCTCAGTCCGGTGGTGTCTGGGAGGTCAATGGGGCGGTGGTAATTAGCCTCGATCCAGAACAGCGAGTTCAGCACATCGTCGTCGAACGCCATTAAAATGGTAAGCTGGTCGAACTCAAAAAGGGGCAGGTCCTTACAGGCTATGGAGGTGAACAAAGTGGAGAGGGGATCCATGGGGAAAACAAACAAACAAAAAAAATAAAAAACACTGAACAAAAACAAAAACGGAGGGGAAAGACACAGTTAAGTTTTCTTTTTGTCGGTCTGGAGTTCTGTCATGGTCTACTGTGTAGGAGGCAAGGAATGTGGAGACGTGGAAAATATGGGATAATAGTCATTAATAATCCAAACAATAGCAACACAGGGCAGACAGGAACACACACGTAGCACAATTCATAGACAACACCGGACAAAGAAATTAAGGAAAAGACAACAGTTCAAATACTGAACTAAACGAGGGTTATCAATGGGACACACCTGAACCAATGGACTAATCAAATGAGAGGGAAAAATAGGTCACGGGGTGCACATAGGGAGAAAAACACATACAGACAATCCAGAGGTGTGACAGAGCCACTGAATACACCCAAATTCGTTTATGTCTGTGCAAATCATTTCACTCTAGACTGCTTTCTAAACAAGAAACAATTCACAGCAGGTTTTGCTAAAAAGTTAAAACTCAAGGATGGATTAGTACAAACGTTATCTCATGACCAATTGGTACGTTTTTTTTTTTTTTGTTTGTTTGTTTTTACAAGGTGGCTAATTCGTACAACCTCACTCGTACGATTTTGTACGATTTTTCTAGACCCCAGTGATGGGTAGGTTTACGGTCGTGGTTTGGGGTAGGTCACTCCTAAGAATTCCTACATATTGGGGAACTCTTAAAATACCTATGATTTTGCAAAAATCATACAAATTTGTACAAGTGAGGCTATCTCGTACATGTACTAATTGCCATGAGATCGGGTTGTCAGTACCCATTGTTCATAATCCAGCTGCACCTCCAGAAAAACTATGTCTCACACTTTAAAATTTAATGATTATTTGCAAATCGCCTTTCTTTTTCTATGGAAGAGAGGGGCTGGGTGAGCAGAGCTCATTATCATTTAAAGAGACATGCACTGAAATGGTTCGCTGTGAACAGAGCTGCTTTTGACAAAGTAAAAAGAGTGTTGTTTTACACAACCACTGAGGAATTTTAACTAAAGTTTGTTACAGGCATTTCATTAAGACCCTAAAGAATCATACCAACTTGTGGAAAATGGGCATCCGATTGCCTCCTTTGAAGAATGTTGGTAGGCAAACTGGTAACCATTACTTCTCATTGACTTCATTGTATTTTTTCCTTTCAGTACAAATCAATGAGAACTGAAACTATTTGGTGTTCTTTTACATTCCACAGAAGAAAGCCATACAAGAGTGTTTCAAACATTTATTGAAAAGTTTCTGAAATATGACCCTCTGTACTTAATAACTTGCCGATGACCTAGTACTTCTAGAAGATCTATAGTTTCACAAACAAAGCTTCAGTCAGGACACACTTAAACACTAGAAATTGATTGGAATGCTTTCAGTCCTTGGTATTGATAGTAATAACTATGTTATATCCAATTGACTAGTTGTGAGGAAAAAATGTAAATATTGATTTCATTTCTTTGTGATAACACCCTTTAATTTTACAACACAATAACAGCCACATTCATCAAAACATTTCTTTAATGCCAAATCCTCCTTTTGTTTTTAATACGTACATTCAGCAATCATTAACTGATGTTTTTTAATCAAAATATGCAAAGGCAGCAAGAGAACGAAAGAATAAAAGAAAAGAAATCCGTACTGTGACAAGCTGATGGTAATAGTATCTAATTGTGCTCACTGTCAGGGAGATAATCCATTTGGCTCTCAGATGAAATGTTAATTTTCAAAGAAGGAGATGTGAGAGAAACATTCTGGATTAGCTCAGAGGTCAGGTCACGCACATGCACAATTCCAGGAATTTTATATAGAGACTTTATTGGTCAATTTCTTTTGTTTCAGAATGACGTCAAAAGAGTGGTAATGAAGTCTGGTATGGCATCTCTAAGGTGCAGGTGCTGGTTATAATGACCGCCATTAGGGCTGATGGGAAATTAACCTCAGTCCATCAACTCCTATCACTGCATTCACACTAGACCTCAATCTCCAGTTTAGATGATACAGTGTCCATACAAATTTATTCTGGGATAATTACTGTTTAAAACAAAAAAAAAAGCTGAGACTAGCAACCTAGAAGAAACCAAAACCATCATCGCTGAGCCCAGCAGGGGCAGACTCTAAAATAAGTGAACTCTAAGTCACCCTGGATAAAGACGTCTGCTTACTTACATGAACAGATGCTCATAGACATGTTTGAGAATTCTCCTACAACACTTGCTATTCATGGACACAACAGAACATATAGGAATAGTTCACAACATAATAGTGTCTCATGTCATTCTACTTTCGACTTGTTTGACTTTCTTCTGTGGAAGACAAGGTTCAGTATAATGAAAATGAATTGACGTGTCAATGCTGAGGATAAAAAAAAATGAGAGAGAAGTAGTGATGACTATTTTGTTAAAGAATAGTTCTTTTGAGTCAGGTGAATCAATGAATTGGTTGATTCCGTTCTCACAAATAGTTTGACTGATTAGTTCGCAAAAAGGAACAATCCAGTTCTTAAGTTTAATTCACTGACTTAATAATACGGTCTCAGTAATCAACAGCCCAGATTCTAGAGTGAAAAAAAGGCTTGAATTAAATTTCTCTCATCATTTACTCACTCGCATTTTTTTCTTCAAAACGTGTATTTTCTTTATTCTGTGGAACAGGAAAGTTGATGTCGATAGGTCCCACAGAAGAAAGAAAGTCATTCAGGTTTGAAACAACATGAGGGTGAGTAACTTTTGATTTACTTTTGGGTGAACTATTACCTTAAACCCAAGTATCACAGACATGGTTTAAGCCACTTACCTTAGCTTAGTCTAAACTTAATTCAAAACTACCAAACAATCTCTGATTCTGCCACATGTCAAATAGTCTTTGCTCAACAGCAAATGAAACCAATGTGATTTTTTTTATATTTTTTTAATCATCTTTCCACTTTGATTCTAATAAATGATTGTTACGAAATCACAATGAGTTACTATCAGATCCATATTGCTCCTTACTTAAATATAAAAATATAAATATTGTCATTTAAAGTGCATTTATGTTTCAGTACAGATGTACATGAATAAATCATGTCTTGTAGATACTTTTATTCATGTGGAGTATCAAGCAAACAAAGCGATAAACACTTGGCCTTAAAAGACATCCTTTTTCTGTCTGTTTGATAAAGAAGCGCCTTAAAGGGTTTGTTTGACATTGCAGCTTAGTTTCTTTATCTGTGTATTTCAAGCCTTAACAAGTAAACACAGCCCTTCTTTTTAAGCCTGTCTGAAACAGCAGTTGATTGTTTCAAACACAGATACTGGAAGAAAGATACGATCAAATAAATATATAAATTTAAAAGAAATCATTTATTTATATCTGTACTTGTTTCTCACAGCTCATATGAAGATTTTAGTCTTGTCAAATCTTAACCACAATCATAATGCAAGAAAACAATGTTAAATCTGCCAAGAAAATCATTAACAGACATTAGACGGCAGATGTCATGACTGAGTGGGTTACCCTTAAAGGGGTCATTGGATGCCCATTTTCCGCAAGTTGATATGATTCGTTAGGGTCTTAATTACACACTTTATATTAATGTTTAGTCTATAACATACTTTGGTTAAAATTTATCGAGTCAAAATCAGCCCTTTCCAGAGTGAGCCATTTTGTTGCATTTGCCTTTAAATGCTAACGAGCTCTGCTCGCCCCGTCCCTCTCTTCTGTGGGATGACGAGCCCCAAGTAATGTTTACTTTAGCTTTGTTTAGCTGTGAAACTTGCTAACTAGCACATTATTAGGAAACGTGATTTGCAAAGATGCATAAAAACCCTTATACTCACTTCTGCTGTAGGTGAAAGCTGTATCACAAATGATTCGCATTAACATAGACACATTTATGTAGATCGTCGGGCACGTTTCCTTCAAAAACTAACGTAATGTTAATCCTCTGTGTCTTCGGCGGCTAAGATGTCGGGAGTAAATGACGACTGATATGTTCATTATTACATCCAACAACAAAACATCTCAATTGCTCAATCTGAGACATTCTTGTCTTTCCCTGTACCTGAGCCGGAATGGCGGACAGTTCTCAGCTCATTCAGCTCACTCAGGGCGGGTCTAAGGTAAGACGGCAGTGTCAATCAACAATTGTGGGAGTGGCCTGGGTTTTTGTGACATCACAGATAAAATTCTGAAAATGGCTTGATTTAAAAAAGGGGATATTACTTATAAAGATTAAAAAAATACCACTGGGTGGATTTTCATCATTATAGGGTTGTCGTGTATACACACTGCCAACACACAATTATGTAAAAGTTAGTTTTGCATCAGATGATCCCTTGAAATCCACATACTATTTCCATAAATTATACACCTAAGTATCATCACTGATATTAGAAGAAACCTGGGTTTATTTACCAAAGCAAATGGCTATTTACAGCTTTGGATTGCATTCAAATTGCACATCTAGTGGAAGCTACACGTATTAACACATCCAAATGCCATAGTCAAAATAAAACTCTGACCAATACTCAATCCTGCCTTTTTACTTACTTCTCTCTCATTGAGATTACGTAAACTGCAATCTGGCACAATATTTGGTGAATGTTTATATAAAAAATTTTAATCAAATGGTTTACGCCACTGGCTCTGAGTAAACAACAGGATTCAGTCTGTCACTTTGGACTTAATGTAGAACTGTGCCGTCAGCCTGAGGTCCTGTTCTGATGATACGCTCGCAGGATGTCAGACTGCATGATTTAGATAATTTATGACTCTCAGACTCAAATGAGAAATTCAGATATTTTTTGGAAGAAATAAAAGCACTAGTTATACTGTTCCTGTGGCTTGTTTCATAAAGAATTATGCCACTTATGGTAATTGTGTAGCCAGAAGTGTTTCTGAGCCTTCCTGTTTGTTATTTACATTTCAGTGTTACAGCGCACCATCTTCCCTGACTCAGTTGCAATTGAGTCAATCTGTCAAGTTGCAATTGAGTCACTCTGTCACAATGCTCCTTCACGACTAAGAAAATCTGGACCAACATCTTTATGAGTCTATCGTGACTATCAGAGATGTAGGAAAGCTTGTTTCCACCATTGGATTAAAAGAAAGAAAAAAAAAAGGTTGTGACTTTTTATCTCATAATTCAGACTTTTTTATTGCAGTTGTGAGTTTATGTCTCTCAGTTACAAGTTTATACCTAACAAATATAAAACGAAGTCTGAATTTTGAGATATAAACTCAGAATTGCAAAATAAAACAAGGTTCCGCAGAGATGATAACTCTAGCCAGATTTGTCTACAAAACATAATTTTCTAAACAGAATTTAAAATGTAACTATGAAAATGTAAGTGTTATGCACTGTACTGTCCCTGCATTAAAACAAATGCAAGCAAAAATGATTGGTTTTATGAAGATGTAAGTGTCAGTCGAATGGAGCAACAGAAAACACTGCTCCAACACACCTATAGCATGAAACGCAGAAGCACAGTGATTAAAATGAGCATGTGTAATTATCAGGGAGTCTGTCTGATGTGTGGTGAAAGCGCCATCTGTTCTTTATTTAGTGAGAATTGTGCTGTTGAGAAAGTGTATTTTTCTACCATCAACGCTGCTGTCTGTCTGCTGTATAAAAGGTTACAGTTTTGCAGGGAAAATGCTCTAGTTCTGTAACTCAACATCTTCAGCTATTCTGTGGGAAAAAAATAAAAAGAAAGGAAAAAAAGAAAGATATAGGGGCCAAAATGTCTAAGACAAAAATTATTCTAATTTGCTTGTTTCTACATTCATATAATGCAATTCATAAGAAAATGTGTTATGAGCATAATCATTTTAGTAAAAACCTAAATTTAGATATGCTTTGATTTGTCAATCAAACTGCCATAGACCCTTGTGTAAAATCTGATGATAATGCTGTGTTTTAATTGTGTTTTAATGGAAGCAAAAACATCTAACCTTGTGTTCATGGTCAACGGGATTATTTCATTAGTCATTAACAAAGCGTAGAATCTTAAATATTTCTTATTCATTTTTCTGTTTATGGTAACACTGCAGAATAGGGAACATTTATTCACTATTAAAGGAGAACTCCACTTCCAGAACAACAATGTACAAATAATTTACTCACCCCCTTGTCATCCAAGATGTTTATGTCTTTCTTTCTTCAGTCGTAAGGAAATTATGATTTTTTTGGAGGAAAATATTTCAGGATTTTTCTGTATATAATGGACTTCACTGGTACCCCGAATTTGAACTTCCAAAATGTAGTTTAAATGCAGCTTCAAAGGGCTCTAAACAATCCCAGCCTAGAAAGAAGGGTCTTATCTAGCGAAACGATCAGTCATTGTTTTCGAAAAATAAAAATATGTATACTTTTTAAGCACAAAAGCTTGTGTAGCACAGGCTCTGGGATGCACGTCCACGGGTCGTTCTTAAACGATTCGTTTATTTTGAACGAATCTTTAATGTGACTCGGGAAGAATGAGTCGTCTCGGGGAGTGATTTGTTCAGCTGTGCATGCGCAGCATCCTATTAGGTTCTGTACTGGAATTAGTTCACCTGTTTCGAGTCTTCGGGTTTTTTGAGTCGTTCATTCATCTTATGGGGCTGTCACGTGATGCTGATTTTGCTAAAATGAACGAAATGACTCGAAAAAAGATTTGTTTATTTTGCTGAATGAGACTTAAAGGTCCGAGTCAGTAAAGTAGAGTATGTTGAAAAAC